>JAGDQP010001080.1:11900-133194 GCA_022664845.1 Lepisma saccharinum
CACCAGGACAACGCCAGGCCACACACATCGATAGTGACTCGCCAGAAGCTCCGGGAGCTTGGTTGGGAGGTTCTTATGCATCCACCTTATAGTCCGGACCTAGCACCGAGTGATTACCATCTGTTCCTTTCCATGGCGAACACGTTTGCTGGTGCAAAATTTGCGTCAAGAGAGGCTTTGAACATCGACTGTCTCAATTTTTTGCCAATAGGGAGAAGGGCTTCTATGAGAGAGGCATCATGATATTACCTTCCAAATGACAACACGTTATCGTACAAAACGGCGCATATGTGACCTAAATCGGATCATTCTAACTATGGTAAGTCAAGCCTTCAATGTCATGCAAAAATAATGGATTACTTTTTACTACACCAGATAATATTACAAATGGAACTCTCCCTACCTTTTTACTGTTTACAATGGTTCCGAATGAAAATTATAATAGGGTTATTAATAAAATTCCATACTATTTTCCCCATCATAATTTAACAATTTTCTTTATATGTAAAAGACCAATTAATTCAAACTTTTCCATTGAAAACAGATTTTAGTGGGAAACCTACTTTGACTACGCTTGAGACACTGTTCACTGGAACAAATATACACCATACGAATAAAGGACATTTAAGGACATGTTTAACAATGGGTATTTTATGCTTCCGTATCTTTTAACGCCAGATCATACAGACGATTTATCACACTTGAATCTACCTGAAAAAGGTGAGGTTCTTATTGAGCTTCGCTTTAAGAATCCCCTGGACAAAGCTGTTACATGTCTCGTTTACTTATTGTACACAGCCTCAGTTGAAATTACTCGAGAAAAAAAATACTCATAAATTTTTAATTTCAACTTTACGATTCATAAATTTAATTATTAAAAAATTACGTTCTCACCCTAGCACAAAACCATTCTTTTGCGGAGTATTTCCTTCTGACAAACTCCCAAATATTATAGTCTTACCGTATTCCCCTAGCATTTGTTGCTAACACAGATCCTTCTACTTTTCCGGGTGAACATTGAGTGGCTTTCGTCATAGACAAAAATAAGCATGGGAGTTATTTTGATTCTTATGGATTCTTTCCTATACGCCCTGAATTTATTAAAATTTTAAATAATTATTGTAAATCTTGGACATATAATAAAATACGTTTACAAAGTTCAGTATGCGGGGAAAATGTTTGTGTATATTTACTATACATGTGTGAAACATATCTTAGTCTCAAATCATGCTTATTATTCTCAACAAATCAGACTATTAGTGCAATTTATCCTTTTCACCGTTTTTCTCTTTTTATTACTTGTTATCCAATGATGAATTAATCAAGAAATGGTTTAAATTAACATTTCTTGCCCGCAGCCCCCACTTAACTCACTAAAGCAAAAGAGAAAAGAGAAGGACAGACCTATGCACCCTTTTCCATTAATCTATATGGTTTGTTATTGTAAACAAAAATGTGTTCCTCAAATAAGAAAAAAATGTTAAGCAAATGAGTAATTAATTTCGTGTGTGTATTTTCAAGCATCAGGAAAAATATGGATAATTATATCGATGCGGCACCTACTTCTTCTTCTTCTTCAGCTGAGCAAGAGGTGACCTCTACTTCATTCTTTTCCCCTGTATGTTCTTCTATTACAACAACAACAACTGTTGCTGCTGCTGCTGATTCTACCTCTAATTCTAATACAAGACGCAGAAGACCAAAATCCTTCCTGTGTCGCAGTTTTTAACACTGCTGAGCAGTACACCTACAGCGCAAGAGTCACAACAGTTAGCTAATACTGTACGTGGACAATCTATTCAACAAAGCATAGAAGAGCTGTTAGATGGACCCTCTACCCAAAGCCTTGTGCTGTTCCAAGGGAATATTTAAAGCCCAAATGTTTACATTATGAACAGTTAGGTACTGATAATAATAGTAATGAACAACCTACATGGGAAAACGAATTGGATTAAAAAATGTAACAAAAGGAATCTGATGGTTTAAACGGTGATAATAATTATATTCTTCATATTAATGTTACAAGGAAAACGTTAGTATGGCTTAATTTTAAACTATTATGTCATTTTATATTTATTTTAAGAAATATTTTTCTTTTTTTTCTTTCTTTCTTTCTTTAAATAGGTAGTTCGTATATTCTGTTAATATGGAAGGGGATTGTTTACCGCCAAATAAGAGCTCTAAACAATATATTTTTTCAACAAAGGCAGATAATAAGCAGGAGGAAGAAAAAAGAACAAACACACACAGACTAGAAGCATTATGTAAATTACCTTGTACTCCTCAAACTGATGCTGGTACATCTATCACTTGTACAAATGTTTCTGTTGATACTGATGATGATGTAGATGATGATACTGATAGTAATTTAAACCGTCTCAAGGTAATACCTCAGAGACTTTTCCTTCTTGTACGCGTTGTAACTCGTCAAGAAGACAATTTCATATTCGAACATTAATTTATTGGCAAGTGACAAAATTATTTGAATCCGCGCATGTTCAAGCATTTCTTAAATATCAGAGTGAACTTCTCTTTGAAAATATTCTGGAATTTGTTGCCTCGCATGTACTTTGCGAACGGTTCAATAACTCTACTATTACTGATCCTCTCTCTGTACCAGCTAATTTAGCAAGTGCACTTGTTCATAATATTGCCCCCCAAGATAGAATTTGTATGTTCGTGCCCGATTTAAGTAGCACTTACGAATATTTAGAAATGTGTATTTTCCCACCCAATCAAATGCAGCTTTATACGGGTTACGATTTTGTAACGTTTGAATTCAAATTTGCATATCAAGATATTAATTTACGGACTTTAATATCTGAACCGCCATGTTTACAACGAGAGGTTTATTGAATTTGAAAATTCTACTCTCTGTAAACGTAGCTCAAGTAAACATGTACTTAGAGAATTGTCATGTGAATGTGGCGTTTGTTGTGGATGTATTTCAAAATATCGTGAATTTTTTCCTCGCAAATTCTCCTCCTCTGATTCTTCTTCCGACTCAATTGATAAAAGTGAAGAAGAAAACGAAAAAAATAATTATTGTAATTTTTGGTTTCATTGCATATGCTATATTCCATTTGCGTAGTATTAGTCATATTACTGGTATTAGTAAGTATGTAGTATGAGTAAACAGCACAGTTCGTTCGTATTCCTTTGTCTCTCTCTCTCTCTACTTAGTTACTTTATTATACTCCCGCGAAACACATTTTTTCTTTAGTCTCCAACGTGTCACTGACTATCGCACAACATGTCTAAGAAACCGCTATTCACGCCAGTGGCTACGATACCACCTGTCACCGCTACAGCACCCGGTACACAAGCAATTCATAATTTTCACGAACATTTTCCCGCTAATAATTTGACATTCATACCACCTTTCCCTTTAAATGAAGTACAAGAAACAAAAGAAGCAGTAAAGGAAGAAGAGGAAAAGAAAAAGAAGATGCTTTCTCAGTTAACAAAGCAGAAAACAAGACGAGGAAACTATTGGGAGAACATGCACTACAAGGAACTTCAAATGAACTCGCACCATTGAATACGCAGTCCTTACCTACTACTACTACTACAAAAATGCTAAAGCAAACCAAACCGGCTCTGCTGCCCATGCTAATATTACCAATGACTTGAGAACTGGATTTCCCAATATCCATTGGTTATTTACTTCATCGCTCGTGTTACCCTGGTGTATTATTGGAAAGTAAAAGTGGTCAGAAGCATGTTTTTATTCCGGCTGAAATTTTTGATCAGTTTTTGTTCATCAATAGAGTACCCATTCTAACTGAATTGAACAGTGTTTATTCTTGAAGATGCAAACAAAAATTTCAAGTAAATTTATCAGGAATTAACAGTTATACTAGACATCGCCATCTTGTATTTCATCCGACTAATTCAGATCTTCTTTATACACACAATATAGTGAAGTGGAACGCCGACATATTAGTGCTGTGTCAAAAACTCAAGTATATATTACAGTGTGTGCTAAATTTATATGTTCAATTCCACCCTCAACTTTCAGCATTTGTGGAACATTATTTTTCACTGCCTCCAACTGAACGTCAAAAATTTACATTACCTCTTAGTTTACAGTATTTAACAATTACAAATAACAATCAGCCTCTTCTCCCGCTTTACGAATATCTCCGTTTATACCGGGACATTTTATAGATGGCACCATATATTCTGATATCATCTTATTTATATGCACTATAACGTAGGCTAGAACAATCACTCTGACTTCAACCTTTCATCGGTGCACATCTTCTTCTTCGTCTTCAATCAACATGGATCCTGAATTTACATTTCCACTGCAAGGAGGAAGTATGAAAATAATTGTACGAAATCTTCATAATGAAACAGAAGTTGCCATCCAAGACAAAATCAATATGGAAATAGTGATGGATGTTGGAAAATTTGACCAGTCTATTCGAAATCTTGGATATCTTTCCGATATTTTCATCTGCAGATATTTCACTTGTGAAGCTGGAAGTGATAGTACACCAATTGTTACAGTGCGGCTTACTAATGACTTTCATATTCTAGTGCGTTAATGTGGTAGAGGACTCTCTTCAAGTAAAGGATGGATATAAAACAATTACACTTTCGAAGGCAGACTTTCATCAAATCCTTGGACTATATCTCCCAATTTCACGTGCTTTCTTTAAGCGCTTTCACTATGCTTTCCAAAATTTATAATTTTATTCTTATACAGCATTAAATAAGATCGTTAAAAGGAAAACAACGCAACGAATTCTGCTCTTACTCTTACTACCTTATTTTTTTAAGATTTTTATTTATATTTTCCAAGTTCAAGAGCGCAATTATATTATGTATTCAATCACTTATATAACAAACTCATGCTATATTTATTGTAATACTTTATGTACTCAATTATATTATGTCTTTGTATTTTCAATAGATTGTAATAAAATTTTGATGAAAACAAATATTTTCCCGTTTTTCATTTTGTCTTGTTTTTACAAAAAATCCCTTCATTTTTTAAAAGAAATATTTCACTATTATGGAAGGTAATAAACGAAAGAAAAGAACTTGTTTCTTTAGTAAGTTATAATTTCTATTTTATTTCTTTTGATTTTCTCTTCAAACTATTCGTACATTACTTCATGAAACAAGTATTTTCTTAAAAAAATATCCATATAATGCTTACCTACTTTTTTAACTCAGGAAAATGCGTAAATATATCTCAATGGGTTTTCGACATATTACGCAGTCAGTAAGAGCACTTGCACAAGCGTTACACACAACAGCATGTGTACATGGTATAAAAGCAATATTTAACTTTTCTTTATAAAAAACTTTACACAGTAAGTCAAAATTTACCTCTTCTTTTACTTTTACTCTTTTATTGTCCTCTATTTCTTCTACTGCATGTGTACTTACTGATGCTGCTACACTCTGCTGCTCCTCCTCCTCCTCAGTTGTTACCACCACATCCTCCGGATCCGGCAATGAATCATTGTATTCCATTGCATATGATAATAGAAATTCAACTATATCCTCAGACTGTTTCGCTTTTTCCACTTCTTCTTTCTCAGATGATTTACCATCCATATCCATCAAACGCACATAAACACACTCAAGACGCCATCTTCGATGCTCACCCCACGCTGTTTTACCAACACGCCACTGACGCAAATGTATGTCACAATGAAAACATGTCACTATGTCACCATATTTTCTATAAAACAACCCTGCTGCGGCTAGTTCTGTTGGTTCCACTGGAACTGTTTTCGGCCAAATAGTTTTAAACGTGTTAAGACGAGAAGCATAAGTAGCATATTGCGGGTGTTCAGGTGCACGAACCTCTATGCTGTTTAAAAGCTCAAGTTCTTTAACTAAACGCTCTTTCGTAGCACTATGAGCAGACTTCGACATATTCTCTTCAATAAGTACTACACCAATTACATTAAAACAACTGTTCATTTTCTTGCACACCGCTTGTTCTTCTTACCATTCACAAACAATAAATGACAAGCGAAAAGCAAATACCATCGAAAGAAATAAAAACAAAGAAGGTAAAAAAACAAATCTTTTAAACGACATATGCTGCCAAGGGGACTGCTTCGCTCATTCGTATGTGCACACAGCCGGAAGTCTTCCTGCCCACACAGCGGTGCAAACCAACAATTTTCAGCGTTGCCAGGACATTACAAATAACCTAAACAAATCAACACACAACAAAACAAAACAAATACTAAAACAAAACAACAACGAAATAAGCAGTGTTGCTAACTACAAAAACATGTTTGCAAGCTTAAAATGAAAACATCAACCATTAAAACATTAACAAAAAAGAATGAAAAATACATACAAAAGTAATATACACTCCTGGCAACATTGAAAAAATTATGCAAATTAGCAAGAAATACGCTGAATCGCCCTATTACTACTCAAGTATATATTTCAAGTTCCGTTATAAAGCTTAAAAGCAAAATTCCAAAGTATCCTAATTGCTAGCAATATCGAAAATTCAACCTATAAATCTATTTTCAATGTCTTATAATAACGACTCTTCTGCTTTATTACAGTATTGAATACAAGTTCTTGTCGAAACGAGTGCTTTCAAAAGAAAAAGAAAAGCGTCGTTTCTTGTCGCAAGTGTGGTTTATTGTACGTCGGCTAAAAGGGGATTTAGTACAAATAAAATACAAATAACAGTTCTTTTAAGGTGACTTTGCCAGCTGCATCACACAGAAATTTCCACAAATTCCCTAGAGTACCAAGGGTGCAAGGCAAAAAAAAATTCTATGCGATACAGAAAATAAGGCGCAAGAATTTTAGAAAATAACATTCTCTTAAGCTCCAGTTAAAGAAGTGTTTCCATTGGTTGATGCTAATGTCACTATAGCAAATAATCCAAAGAAAATCTTTGTAAGACCTGTCACTCTCACAAAAGCAGCGAGATACTACCTATGAGTCAGTTGTCCAAAGAATCGTAAGTTCCAGTATGCATACCATAGCTGTGTTTAATTTAAATGTTGAATGTCAGACTATTTCTTAATAAAAATATTGTCTGATACACTGTAAAATATATTAATTTTAATAAAATGAAATTTAATCTATCACGGAGCTACACATCGAGTTTCGCAACCAATGTGGCCGACGGCGGTTTCATAGCGGGTTTCGCGGCCAAGTACACCGAGCGACAACATGGCGCTTATAAAATCTTGGATGAAAATTTTAAAATGTAATTTATAAAAATAATCAAATCAATAATCAACTTTTTATTTTAGTTCTATGTTTTCTATAATCATCTCGCCCTAAGACCACCTCCACCTATTTCCTCTAACATCCTCCTGCAACAACAACAGCCTGCTACATCCAAAAACTATACTCAAAACCTGTTTTAAAACGCGGCGGCCATATCGTATAAAATTCTGGCATTAACTACTTACGTTATAATCTATTCATCTTCCGTCATAGACAGAGTTCATCTAGCGTTCTTCGAAAAGTTAGTAGATGCTCCAAAAATCAATGGAAAAAATGGCTAAACACCACAGCACTTCAAGTGATATTTACACAACTTTACAGTTAAAAATGCACTTGAAAGTCCTGTAGGTGTCTTTTTTTCTCTCATTAGACTAGATTATGTTTCACTTTTAACTATATTTCTTGTATAATGTTATCGGAATTTATAAATTTCAATGGCATTCAACTACAATGTGCGTTGAAAGTTATAAAGATAAGGAAAAGAGTATAATTGGAGATATTTTCGGATAGAAAAGGGTATAGAGTATTTGAACTTCCAAAAGAGTATAATACTCTTAAAAAGATTATGTCTGGTCACTCTGATTTTGACTCTTTTCCGAAATTTCAAACTTGTCTTACGGCGCCGAAAAACCTTGTCTTACGATCCAGTTTTTTGGTTTCGGTTACATAAATCGATTCATTTGATTCCATTGTTTCAGAGAACGCTCTGTTCGCGCTTCTCACATTTACGCGTTTAGAACGTTGAAGCATAAAAGCCCAGCAAGCCAGGCAATGTCGTCCCGACGTCGGCATTTGGTCGGTGACTTCGAGTTTTAAAAGAACAACAAAGAGCCGATGTCACCGGGTGGGTTTTGGACCGGGTTACGCCTCTATGTCAACCCCAACGGTGGCCCGAAAAATGGCCCGACGACCAAACACCACTTATGGGTCGCGCCGAAACTTCTCCTGACTATTTCCCGACTACTAATTCGTCGGGCTGCAGTCAGGGTCAGCACTTGGCTTGCTGGGAGGAATCTAACAATAAGTGGAAATTTGAAGATATTTCCTGGCCTTCGTCAGAATCATGAACACCAGTCGTTTACTTCGCTGGAAAGGAGACGCAGGAATCAGTAGCGTAAATAGAATTGCTTTCCTCCAAGGAATTTTTAGGAACCTTCTAGAAGTACCTCCCATAAGTAAATTCAGCAAATTCTTAGCGCAGGTAAAAAAACATATCCCAACTGTTCAGAACAGTGTTGCTAAATTTCTAAAACAAAGATGTACTCCAAACTATGTGAAAATTCCCATCCAGACAAAAATTACTTCCCTTTTACAAAATTTGAGAACGTCTAAAATTCTTAGTTAAAGGCGACTTCTCTCGTAATATTAGGTTTGCCATTAACTCATTTTCACTTCTTTATATGTCGTCGGTAGGGTACCCTCATGCAGTGTGCAAATTAAACTTTTCAGCGAAGGGGGGATAAAACATAACGCACCGATTTCGACAGGCAACACACATATTGTGAATTATATATATATATATATATATATATATATATATATATATATATAATTCACAGTCATATTCTTTCGATTGCTGGATGAGGCCTCTCCCGAAGGGAGGATTTGGTATACTGGAAGGAAGCCGAAACTCTCAACTGGGAGGTTTTCACAGCAGCTCCCCAATTGCATCACGATCCTGGGTGGACAGCGTTCCAGACCCTCTCGCATTGGAAAAAATATCTTGGCAAAGCCCAGAATCGAACCCGGGACTCCGTGATCAGCAGTCAGCGACGATAACCACTAGACCAGCGGAGAGAGAAAGTCCCACTTTCCAATAGAGAGTTACTAAATCAAAGCAATAATACCAAATTTTTCACTTTAAGCTACTTCATAAACATCACAATAGTTTCAACTTCTGTCAAATAAAAATGTTCCGGTTTTCTATTTAATCTTGATAGAAACGTCTTCTAGGGGAAAAAATTTTATCCATGGCAGTGGCAGGGACGAAAAATAAATTTGTCAGGGTAGGTAACTTATTTGCCAGGGGGGAAATCCCGGCCATCCCCTCGTTCATTCGCACACTGCCCTCATGTTGCTCCACCTCTCCCGCCACGCGAGTTCTTGTGGCATTTTAGTTATGCTCCTGGTATGAGTTTCTAAAAAAAAGTGGTCGATGTTTGTTGTTGAAGCAAGGAGAAACAGTGATTCTAACTTCGGCAAAGTGACGCCGAAGGTGATTGTTAGGAGGCTAATTTCAAAATCAAATTTGCTGAATATACAAATTTCGAATAGCAATTCATGACAAATGTTTGTACATTGTTTCTGCTGAACATTGCAACAAATATTTCCGTTTGAGCTCAAATCGTCTCAAAATTATACGACATTCAATTCTAGCGTTAGATTCACCATTAAATTGGTCGAAAATATAAATTTCGAAACTGAAATCATGTCAATCGTTTGCGCTTCACTTGTGTTGGATTATGCCAAAAAAAAAAAAAGGTTTAGCATAATTTGTCGCAAAATTATTAGATAGTTAATATGGGAGGTAGGAGCTACACGCTCAAATTTGTCTAAAATGTTAATTTCAAATCGATATTTACGCCAATCATTTCTACTTCCTTTGTGCCTGATTTTGTCTAGGAAATATTTGTATTAAATTCGTTGAAAAGATATAAAACATTAAGTACCTTTGGTGTAGGCAGCTTTACCTTTGTTTGGCAAGGTTTTGTTTGTAGCAGATTTTGTGCGTGACTATTCTGTCATCGTGGTTTGCATGTCGTTTGCATGCATGTTATTTGCATTTATTGTTTTTGCCTGTTGCTCTTTCAATCTATCGCTGTTTTTGAGCGTCGCGGTATTTATGCGTTGCTTTATATATCTGATTTTGCCTTTCGCAGTTTTTTCCTGGTGTGGTTTTCGGGTCACTGTTTTGTCAGTCGCAGTTTTCGTTTCTCGCTCTTTTTGTATGTCGGATGTTTTCAGCCGCTTCTTGACTGACGCGGTTTTTGCCTGTCCCGGTTTGGTCTCTCTTAGTTTCTGTCGGTCGCAGTTTTTGGCTATCGATGCTTTGTACGTCGCGGTTTTTGTCTGTGCCGGTTTTTGTGTGTCGGGGTTATTGTCTGTCGAGGTTTTTGCCAGTCGCTATTTTTGTGGTCGCAGCTTTTTCCCTGTCGCAGTAAATGTGTCGCTGATTTGTCTGTCTCGGTTTGTGTATGTCGCTTTTTTTTCCTGTCGCGGATTCAGACTGTCGTGGCTTTGGTGCTTCGCGGTTTTTTCCTTCGCTCTTTTTTGCCTTTGGCTGTTTTTTGCGTCACAGCTCTTTTCCTGTGTTTTTTCGGGTCACTATTTCATCTGTTGCGCTTTGTGTATGTAGCTATTTTTGCCTGTCGCAGTTTTAGTCATCGTTGTTTCTTTAACGTCGCTGTTTTAGTCTTTCGCTGTGTTTAGCGGTCGGTATTTTTGTGCGTCGCGGTTTTTGTCTGTCGCGATTTTTACGCGTCGCGGTTTTTGGTATAGTTGTTTTGGGGTTGTGATTTTTGTACATCGCTAATTTCTCTGGTTGCTGTTTTTGTGCATCGGTGTCTTTTCAGTCACGGTGTTTGTAGTCGCGGTTTCGTCACACAACCATATTTTCCTAAGTGATTTTTGTAGTACAATAAATACGTTTCTATATACGTAATAAGTTTATATGAATGAATGAATTCACTAAACTATCCTAAGAAAGTTGTTATTAAAATATTTCAGAAACATTTTACTCTTTTGTTTTTTTTACACTCACTGTGTATTTTTACACAAATTACTAGACATGAAATTGAATCTTTTATTAATAATTTAAAGTCTAATACCTCACCTGGTATTGATAAAATCACCGCAGATATATTAAAGAGCGCAAAAGATTTTGTTGTTGAACCATTCTGTCATATATTAATTTGAGTTTAGAAACGGGTGTATTTAATGATTATTTTAAATGCGCAATAATAAAACCCATATATAAGAAAGGTTCAAATCTAATCCCAATAACTATAGGCCAATTTATTTGTTAAGCAACTGCTCTAACCTTTTAGAAAAATGTATTAAAAAAGACTGGTTGCATTTCTATACGAAATTAAGTATTTTTCAAATAATCAATATGGGTTCAGAACAGAAATGAGCTCATCAGGTGCTGTACTTAAATTAACTGAAATAATTTGTAGAAGTTTAGACGTAATTCTAAAAGTAATTACAATATTCTTAGAATTGGCTAAAACATTTGATACTATACCCCATAAAATTCTATTGCAGAAACTTGAAAATTGTGGAGTACGAGTTGTATCACTGAAGTGGTTTCAGATTTACGAAACAGACAACAAACTGTTAAAATTGGTGAAACCATGAGTAAATTCATACATGTCAAATTAGGTGTACCTTAGGGAACAATATTAGGCCCCATTTTATTTCTGATGTACATAAATGATTTATGTAATTTGCAAGTAAGAGACCACTTACAATCGTTTGCTGATGATACTACCTTAACTATTACTGGACAACGTGGCTAGAAACATTTGAAACGGCAGAAGCTGAACTAAAAAATAGCTTCTTGGTTAAATCCTCACTTACTTATTTTGAATATTCGTAATACCAAATATATATCTTTCTCGCATACACTTGCTGTACAACCTATGAATAAAGAACTAATACTTCATAATCGTGATGTAAAAGCAAACTGTCTTTGTATACCTCTGTTTAGAGAAAAAAAGTGTTAATTATTTAGGAGTTTTAATTGAAAATCATCTAAAATGGAATTTACATATATTGCGCATGAGGAATACATTAAGAAAAACATCTTATAGATTTGTTTTTCTTAGATAAATTATGGATAACAAATCATTACGTATGGTGTACTTTGCTTTTACACAGAGCTTATTAGAATACTGTATACTAAATTCGGGTGCAACATACACCTCTCACATAAAACCTCTTGTAACCTAACAGAACACAATATTATGAGTCTATGTTTGAAGAGAAAATTTGATTGTGATGTTAAAAAAATTGTATAGCGATTTTCATGTATTACCAATCAATATGTTATATTTGAAAAAATGTATTGATGTATATTAGAACAAAACAAAAACAAAAAAAAAAACGGAACAAGTTCTGTCATGAGTATGGAACCAGGAGTGTCATAAATGAGAATATAGAAACCATCACTACTAACAAAACATCAACACACCATCAAACTTACTATCTTGTACCAAACATTTACAATAAAACACCTATATACATTAGAAATGAAAAACAAACAAGACGATTCAAAAAAACTTGTTTTGAGTTGGTTATAAAGTCTAAATGACAATGATGTAGAAGTAATATTGTGAAAATAATTTGCTATGGATAACCAGGCATCAACGAATTAATGATAATTCGAGAATTAGACTCACACACAAGCTGAGGCTTATGTGAGTCGAAATGTTTATAAACTTGTAATTTACAAAAGTTAATTAAATTTCAAGTTCAATTTCAGTGCTACAACATAACAGAGAACACAGGAAAACTAATATTGACACGGTTGACCCTCAGTTTCCAGCCGCATACCTTCAGATGACGCCGTGATTACACTCCTGCAGTCTACTTGCTCTTTTATGTATATATTCTTATTATTTTGCTGCTGCGTTATTATATTAACAAACATGCAGGCTGTTCAGTTTCATGACGTACTCCTCCGGCAATTTAACTATTTTTCGTTTGTCTTTCTTTCTAAATCGGAGTGAAGCTGAAATATTTTATTTAAACGGTGTATACTAACATAATATAATAACACTATTTACATAGAGAAAAATAGACATTGTATTTTAATAAATGATTTGAACTAGACTCTGCAAAATTCAGTTATGATTTTTACTATCATTATGTACTTATATTAAGTCAATTTAAAAGTTCTAGAACAAATTAATCAGTAATATGGCATCACCTTCTCTATTAAATACTTGAGAAATTAAAATAATGTTGTCATTACAAACACTATTTCCTGTTAGGTCTTAATTATTGCTTACCATATCTTTAATTACTCTTTACTCTTTGTCATGTAAATAAATAGAACAATGTACTTTTGACTTTTAAAATATATTTTCCCTTTGCAAATATATATTTTTATTATGGCACGAAACATCGTGCGATGAAGGAACAAAATTACAGGCAGAAGTTTTTGAGTTTTATAGAACATCATTACAGATCTTGCTAAGACATTACGTTAGAAGAATTGACTTTGATCACGAAAGCTTAATGATGACAAGTCATGAGTAACATGAGTGATTTTATAGAAGGTCTGCAAGCCACTATAACTATGTCTTAGGGGGATTGGAGCTCTTGATAGCATGTAGTATTAATAAGGGAAAACAACGTCAATAATTCGGGAAGCGAAATATAAGTCTAAGAGGTGTTTCAATAATTTTAACGGACCTAAACTGTATTCAGTATCGAACACTTTGTAAAATACGGTTATTTCAACTTTGAGATATAGGCCTATAAAAATATAAAGCAACTCTCCTCTTATACACATACACATGAAAACTCACATATATAGTCTTCGGAGACTAATTCAATGTTGAGCAATACAAAGCAAATGATATTAAATTTTGAGTAACTCCGGAGGTGCAAATGAAACCTTTCCGTGCCAAACGTCGATTTCTTCCCTCACCTGAACCACTGTCTGTTATATGAAATGATGTCGTAGGAGGAGAAATACTTGGGCTTTAGTCGTAAAACCCTTTGCTATAAAATGTCAGGGAAAGTTATCGGATGAAGCACTTCTGGCCTTGTGCCGACAGAAGGGGACAAATATCACGCACTGCGGTACTCTGCATCGTTTTCAGATTCAATGTAAAGATAAAATACAGATGTATAAATTTGATATGAAAATTACAAAGAATTATCATATAGGACAGTAATTAAAATTTTTTGGAATTAGAAATATAAACTTGAAAGTATTTTGGATTTCTTTACGTTTTCGATTATTAACAGACAATCCTTGCATCATATTAGTGAAATGTGAAGATGGTGTATACAGAAGCGGATTTAGGTATCTCATATGATAGCTTATTTAAAGATATATTTCGAACATTATCTTTAGTGTTTACATACCAATTATATTTTCAGATATTAGTGTGGGTAATACGTATATGTGTTGTTTGAAAATTGTTTATAGCAGAAAAACCCTATCAAGTAAAACTGTGTACGCAAGTTGGAATAACTGTAGACTGGTCATCAATTAATAATAATTTTGTAATTAATCCCATCCCTAATGAGAAAATATTTTATTTTTTGCATTATTTCAACAATCGGTCTCAGAAAAACGTTAGATTTGATTCCGGACAAATCTAACTAGAAACATCAATTTCTGGGATACTAGAATGATATTGCATGGTGAAACGCAGCAATATAAGGGGAGATATAATAAATTTATAGTTAGAAAAGTAACTTAGCGGGAAAATATCGAAAATGTCTCAGGTCTATCCCACATGCACCCCCTCCTCAAGAAAATCGTCGATCCGCCACTGGTGTATTATTTTTTAAAATAACGAATCATACGCTTTGTGGCATCAAAACAAGCTATTTAATATTCTGCACATAAATCAACCTACATTAATGTTAATTCATAAAAATGTTAATGAATTACAAAATATGAAGTATGAACATCAACAATGAAATAAAGATATGCTGATACTTACAAGAGAGTAATCATTTCCTTATGATTATTTAGTTTACAGTGACATAAACACATCCTTGTACTATCGTGTATATTGAATTCTGTAATCGTAAGGAAATTAAAATATATTCTGTTTGCAAGTACTCAGTTTTTGTTTAACAGTAGAGGGGATATCTAAGAACATGTGCAGTTTGGTGATGAAAACATGTCATATGTATCTATCGATTACACTTGTGCCCATGAAAGACAATTTCGATGGTGTCACCTTTGTCACCCCTTAGGATCCGAGTAATGATGTCATCAATATGGCCGCCGGCTCAAAATACTAAAGGTAAAATATCCCTTTAAGTACTCAATCGATTTGTGTTTCTTTTGCAGGAAATGGAAATTAAAATTATAAGTTAAAATAATAGTTAGTATTTTTGTGAGGTGGGGGAATTGATATTCGTACAATATTTTAGAAACTAAAGTGTCAGTAGTTTATAATTTTTACGACTAACTCAAAAAGTATTGATTTTGTTTAAAAAGTCAAGAGAGACATATCTTATCATCACCATCTTCTTCTTCTTCTTCTTCTTTGTCTCAATCTTTTCCCACCTACGTGGGGTCAATGTTTCTGATGAATCTTCTCCACAAAGCCTTGTCCTGAACTTTTCCTGCCGGACTTTTCTCCTCGAGATCATTCTTAACGCTATCCATCCATTTCTTCCTTGGCCTTCCTCTAAACCTCTTGCCCTCCACTTCCATTGCCATCACTACACAATCATTTGTTCTCCTCATTACATGTCCACACCACTGCAGTCTTCTTTCTTGTATCTTCTTACATATCTCTACAACCTCGGTTGTTTCTCTTATTCTAATTTCTCACTCTGTCTCTTCTTGTTATCCCACACATCCAGCGTAGCATTTTCATTTCGGTGACATCTAATCTTTTTTTTTGTGTGTGTGTGTGTGATTTTTTTATTGGCCATGTTTCTGCTCCGAACATCATTGCTGGTCTAATCACTGATTTGTAAATAATCCCTTTATTCTTCACCGTGACTCTGCGGTCGCAAAGAATGCCACTTACTTAGTCCCAATTTCGCCATCCCTCTTGCATTCTGTTTGTTTTTACGAGGCCAAATCGCCATTCGCAGTAACAGATGAGCCTAAATATTAAAAATTTTCACTTTATTTAATCGTTTTTCTTGCAACATCACTTCTCCATCTCGTTCTTCGTTAAACTCAAGATACTCAAGTTTTCTTTCTACTAATCTTCAGGCCTCTATTTTCCAAAGACTTCCTCGAACTCTTCTGTGATATGATGGATATGGTGGATGTAGTGGAGCTATGATGGATATAGCTCAAACTTTAACAGCAGTCTATTGAGTAATGACGCTTACTAAGAGCAAACCTCTTTTGATTCTACCCGTGCCATCTCTTAGATTTTCTAAGGACTTATTGAACGACCCTTGTATATTATAAAGTGTAACGAATGAAAATGAATTTCTGAAATTTTACATTTCATCGAATGAAAATATTTCTGTCAAAAATTAGATATTTCCCTTTATCACCTTAACAAACTCAAAATTGCATTACATTGATATAAATATTTAGTTCTTCATCTTGCACAGGTACCTGGAAAATGGTTTCCATAACAACAAAATTCGGTTCCATTTAAAAATATTACCTCAGGATTTTTATTAATTTTTAATTTAGTTTTTGCATTTCACATAATCGAGAGTTTCTTCATTTCTTCAATTTTTCTTGCCATACTATTAATAATGTCCTCCAGAGAAATCATCTCTAACATTTTCTTCTCAGTTACCATGAGCATGAATGTTTCCTTCCGCTGATACATTCTGCTCCTCAGTCTATTGTTGATGAACTTCATAGTAGATAAATTTTCCTCACATGCCACCTATGCAATGGAAAGGCTTAATAAGTACCTATTAGCCAAGCTGATGGAAACGTACGCTTCTGTATGTAGAATGTATCGCTTTACAACTTGGTAGCAACAGACAGTACTGTTTTTACAAACACTACAGGTTTTATTCTTCAAGTTGGTTAAAAATCATCTTGTCGTCTTCATCATCACTTTGAAATTGGGTAACTAGCAGTCCTTATTCTTCAGTGTAGAACGTTTACGAGTTTCCCACTAGTTTGTCAAATTTCAGTTCACTTCTTGTTATCAGTAATTTTTAGTTAAACCTTCTCAATTTTACGTTTTAATCGTCCAACACTTTTGCCACTAACACAATTTCACGTTATGTCTGGGACAACGGCATCTGGTCAAGGGTTGCCAAGACTATATAGAAGTGATTACCTTAATCGAAACATATCCTGACGATCAAACGTTCAATTATAATATTTTGCACTGGAACCTTATAGGCATCCATAGCTTTGCTCAATTTTTTATTAGTTTGTCCTCATCACACGATCAAGTGTGCACTTGAACCTTATACGCCAGTAGCACAAATACGATTAATACCGAAAGGTAATTATAACGTTAAAAATGTACCAAAATGTCATCCTGTTCAACGGTTTATTCGATGTTGAATACTGGTTGAGAAGAAATATGTTGAACTCAAGAAGGGGACGATGAAGAAACGGGTTTAGTTAGGCAAAACAGAGTTTGCTCGGTGCCTATTGGTATATATATTTAGCTGCATTTTGTCCGTTGCTTTCATCATGATATACAGAATTAAATTTCCAACAGTAAATTATCCAACCTTCTGCTGTGGAGTTTGAAACTGGAACGTTCCGCACTTGTTGTTGATAGCTCAAAACGCTACCACTCATCCACGGAGTGGCCTTGAGAGTGACTACTCTTTTACTATTCCCTTTATGTTACGAGGATGTAAAAGGTAGTCTTGTATGCAGCCACCACAAGTCCAGACCTGTCGTTTTACCATCACGTAAGAATAAGAATAAAGAATACTTTCCTTCTTTCTTTGTTATGTGTAGTTTTCCTTCTTTAACACTTTGACCATGGCTGCACTATTACATTGGCATTTCTGAATAAAGTGTCGCCTGAGAAAAACGCATATAAAGCGACATCTGTGTCATAGTTGAAAATGAAAGTTAAAAACACCTCACCTTAACGCCCTATTAACTAAATTAAATGTTCGTTGAAATATATTTTAAATTCAATCTGTTATCAACATGCAATTCATAGCACGAAAACGTAATAATTTTATTATATTCGTTTTTAAGCACAATTTTTATGCAATTAACTTGGAAAGATGCTTTAGGGCACAGTTCAATATAATAGTTTTAAAAACACGTCACATTAACGTCTTATTAACGAAATCACATTATCGTTGGAATATAGATTGAATCTCAACCTGTTTTCAACATGCAAAACAGGACACAAAATAACAGTTACTGGCTTCAATTAGCTTTTAATTACAAATTGGCTTCAATTAGCTTTTAATTACAAATTGTATTACATTAAATTTGAAAGAATCCCATGAAACAAAACCTATAACATAGTTGAAAGTAACAGTTGAATCCATATCGAACTAACATCTTATCAAGAATATATTATCATCGTTGAAATATAATTTCAAATTAAACGTACTTTTTTCAACCAATACCGCTTAATCGACGAAATGAACAAAAAATCAACGTTCAAATCACGTTGTTGTGCTGTTGGGGATAAGCATCTATGGCTTTGCTCAATATTTCGTTAATTTGTAGCTCTTCTGGCATAGCGTTCCTACTTCAAAATCGCACTCCAGCTCGTGTAGTTGGGCATCCACCCACTGGACAAAGTCGTCTCTACAGCAACACGCATTCAAGCACCAACTCACGCTCTCACGCAAAAAACCTGAAAACTCACGCATTTTGAAAAAAAGTGGAAAGTTTAGCTCGCGTTGTAAACCTCAGTAGCACAGAAACGTTGAAAATACGTGGACTAAACGTTAGTGCCGAAAAGTTATGTTAACGTCGTAAATGTACTGAAATGTTCGCCTGTTCAACGGTGTATTTGACGTTGAATAATGGTTAAGAAGAAAGGGGTTGATGTGGCCAAAACAGAGCAAGGATGCTGTCTATTGGTATACATACATTTAGTTTAATTTTATACGTTGATTTCATCATGATATCCGGTGTTATTTTTCTAACAGTAAACGATCTCGGAGGTTGCTGTGGGGTTCGAACACAGGAACGTTCTGCACTTCTCGTTGGAAGCTTGACGCATTGACCACTTACCCATGCGTTGACACGTCACATTAACGCCATTTCAACGAAATTCTATCTTCGTTGTAATATGGTTTAAAATTCAATCTGTTTTCAACGTGCATATGAGAACATAAAAATTAGTTTGTCATTCAATTCGTTTTTAATTATATTTTTGTTTTGACATAACATTAGTGAAAAACAGAATAAACAAAATATATACCATAGTTGAAAATAACATATTGAGTACACGTTGTATTAACGCCTTATCAACGCAATGACGTCTTTGTTGAAATATGGTTTAAAACTAAACGAATTTTTTTCAACCGATAACGGTTAATCAACGAAATGAACCTAAAATCAACGTTGAAAACACGTATATGTACTACTGGGGAAAGCAAAAAGAACAAGTTTGACTTTCTGGAGTGGCAGCATTGCAAGACATTGAGACATAGCTGATCGTAGCAACTCGATAGCAGCGCTTGCTTGGTATCATCAGAAAACCATGTGAGAGCGAGTCTGGTTTACAAGGACTCTTACTATTGACCGGTGTACAACCTTCCATTGATCTTTTAAAGACTGCCAGAAAAGCTACCAAATTGTACAACAATGAACAAAAATGAAAGGTAGTAGCTAGTATATTTTTTTTAGATTTTTCAGTTAATTATTGAACTGTTAAACTGATGATATATATTTTTTCGTTCCTTGTTACCTATCAACATAGTGGTAGATGTATGGTATCATGTATGTAGAAATACTGAACTGAACAGATCGTAAACTATTTCAATAACTATAAAACAGTTAGTTTAGTTTTATTTTTCAAGTGGAATTTACTCTAGAAACTGAAATTAATTGTTACCGTACACACTGTTTTTTTTATAGTACGACTTTTGAGAGAATTAACGTCTTGTTGTAACTCTTTAGCATGTTTTTTGTTTCTCACACAATCTTCCGTATTTTCCCACTTTCCTAAGTTGACAGGTCTGCTACAGTCATCCAGTTTTTATAGCTTAAAAATTTCCCTTAAGTTTTTCTATATCATCTCTCGTCTTCCATATAATATGACATACCTTCGACATATCGACACACTGGTATATAACTTGTTGGAGAGAGGTATCTAAAATAAATAATAAGACATGAATCATCAAAATAGTTGCCGAATTCAGTAAGTTTTCGTTATATGTTTGGCTTTTGCCCATGCCTTTGAAGGCTAACTTATACTTGGTCAAGGACAATAAGAACTTTGATGTAAAGAGATGTCTCTGAATTGGAATGTGAGCCAAAACTTTCCTCAGGCAACATCTTTTGACTAGCAACGAATTTCTATTTTGGTGCAGTTTCATATTTCTTTAATAGATAGCTTTTCAGACATTATTTCGCTCATATGATACTTTTAGGAAAGAAAAGAATTAGGGTAAGGGGACCGAATATGGCCCACCTTAACTTCGTTGATTTTTTCAATAAGAAAAAACTATTTCGTTGGAATCGACTGAACTATGAAGTTGGAAGACTATTTGGACAAATGAAAAAAATAATCTGTTTCTTAGAAATAACGTATAAAAATGTAATAAATAAAAGAACTGAAATGTTGCAAGTGGGCCATATTGCGAACATGGTATTCCCAATATGGCCCAGTAGATACCGAACGCAGATTAGTAACTTTTTTTCGAGGGGGTAATGATCCCTAGGCTGGGAGTAATGTTGTGGCCACGTGGATAGTATCAATGCAGTAATACTCCTGCCACACCGCTGAAGGGTAGAAGATATTTACCTAACCTAAGGCCATTGACCATTCTAGATCTCTCGGTAGTGATGGGTTTTGGATATATTTTCTGCCATGTGGTATCAGTGGATTAATGCTCACGTTGAAGGCTATAGGGTATTTACCTAGCCTCAAGGTTATTGACTGTTTGATACCTTTTATTTTCGTCTTAGAACATGTTATAACATGAACTTTCTTTACACGCCTTTATTTTGGTCTTAGAACATGCTAGAACATGAACTATACTGAACTTTCGTTTTCCTCTTTCAGATATTAGAATGTTCGTTGACCTTTTCATATAACGGACCCCTTCTTGAACGTTCTCTTAGGCACGTCAGCTTACTATAAATTGTTTGCCTTAGTTGTGCTTTAGCTATCATAGTAAACAGTACTACCATCATGTATTGTCATTAAAATTCAAGTGTGGGCGAAGGCGATGGACCTTTACCGGAGAATGCAGTTTCCTTTGCCGTGTCTTCTTCAAGTCTGCAAGTCGAGTTTGGTTCATATAGTGAAGAACACTATTCTATTTGCAGTAATAATGTCCTTGAAGAGTGACAAATGTCATGTAATTGTGTGAATTTTACTATTAATGATGTGTAGATAATGGAAACCAATGAAAACTGGGAATTTAAGAAAAACTGTCCTTTAATTTGTGGCGAGTGTTTTTATAATGTGTGTAATCGATTGATGCACCGATGGCTTAAACGTTCTGGAGATGAAGAAAACGCGCTAAGGAGAAGAGCATATAAAGTGATTATGGATCCTGTGAATGTTTATCATATATTTTAATGTGTACTTGTTAAATCATCCCGACTTTGATACTGTTGAAATATTTGAATATTTCCTTCGTAGTTTACTGTTATTAAAATTGGATGAAGTGAAAACTAAACTGATAGAAAAAGGCATTAATGTTGAACCGGACAGTGAGTGAGAGTGAATGTTTGTGCTAAAGATTGTGAATGTGTCATGTAAGTAATTGTGAAAAGATACCATTGCACTTAAGCTACCTTCATTTTGTAGAATACTTTAAATCATCCAGACTTTGATAATGTTCAAATATTTGAAACTTACTGTTACTGAAAATTTATGAAGTTAAAATAAACTGATAGAAAAGATATTAATTTGAAACTGCAGAGTTAATTTTTATGTTAAAGACTGAATGGGCCATGTAAGTAATTGTGAAAATGATATTTACCATTGAACTTAAGCTGCCTTCATTTTGTAGAATACTTTTTCTTAAAACGAAGAAAATAAATTTATTTCTATACTCTATACATTTTCTTGTTTTCATTTAAGGATTTGTTAAATACAAATTTGGTTTTAGTTTATATTAAAACTTTATTCACATGTTTCTTTTTCTTTTATGATAGTTTTTACAAATGACTTTACAATTTCATAATTCTTTTTAAGATTCTTAGCATGAATATAAGAAATTGCATTTTTGTTCCTACCACACTGAAATAAATAAAAACAATACAAAATAAATCACAGAGAATAGATTTATCAATTCGAATTTTAATTTTATTTACACGATATACTTTGCAATTTCTTTTTTAAAAATTTAACAATTGGTTTTGTACGTTCATTGCTGAAACTATCAAAGTATTCATCTCGCTTATTTTCATCAATATAAATTGCAGTCCAGTGAGTCTCAGGTAAGCTGACGCACTTAAACTAACTATCAGTGCCGCCGGATATTGAATTTATTTAGGTAAAGTGTCTACTGAATATATTCCAGTAATCGTTGTTGCACTTGCACAGTGCTGAAGTATTATTGATAAAAGCTGATTATTCCACATCTGAGTCACTATCAACAAGTGTTGTTGGTTTATACACTGTTCTGTTTTCAGGGAGGGTAAAAGTTCGTTATGATAATAACGTAAATATTTAGCATATACTGAAGCTTCTTTTAAGGCACAACGGAAATTTGTAAACTGAAGAAGATGGCGAGCACAACTTGCGATGGAATACTAAATCATTATATTTTGGACACTGAATATCTTCTAAATTATTCACTGTTCTTTGAAAAGGGGGCTGGAGAAAAAACTGTATTGTTTTCCCATGGGTATAAACATTAACGCTGTTCGAGTATGATGTATGTTTTTAAGTTCTTAAGTTCTTCTGTCACCATCTGTCCATTATAAACCAAATATATGGTAGCTTAAATAATCATTTGTAAACCTAAAACAAGGAATAAGTTTTGATAACGGAAAAAGAGGTTTAAATATCCATGTTTGAAAACTATTTGTATCTATATGAGCTATAGCTAATTATTTTACGATGTAATTATTTTTCTCATTATCATCGAACGCTGGTCGTAGAGCTGACAACTATACACCGCTAAAACATGTCAAGAAATAATAACAGATGGTTCATGGATTCTCCTGGGGTAAAATATTCCGGAGGTAAAGTAGTCCCTCATCCGGATCTCCGGGCGGGGACTGCTTCAGGGGTTTCCAAGAATAGGATTAAGAAAGACTTTAGAATAGGAACGTGGAACGTACGAACATAATACCAAAAGGCGCTCTTCAGGTAGCGGCACACTCGACGTCTGACTTGTTTGCGTGCGCGGGGTGACGAAGTGGGGTTAAGGGGTGTGTGTTTCTTTTTGCTTTGAACCGATTCAGTACTCAAAAATGTTCTTCTCTTTTCCCAACCCAAGCCGAAATTTAAGGATTTCCAGACGTATTAAAATTGTCACCTCGGTGTCATCTCGAAGATTCAGTCAATGTAGCGTGAGTGTTGGTCCGGTGCTGTTGTTATTTTTTCTAGTGCATCATTACTCCGTGTGACTTTGTTATCTCTTCGATAATACCTTCAGTGTGCAAAAAATGGCAAACTATTCATAGTGAAGCCAGGGAAGTTATACGGAACGTAATAAAACAATGTGACAAAGAAGCTAACTAATAAAATTATACTAATTCTGCATTAAACTTTTAATTTCGGAGCAGGGAAGGATCTATCCCTTAAATACATCTCTGGTTGCATATGTAGCGGGGAACCTACAAATGTGCTAAATTTCGATTAGGATTTAGGAATATTTCAAATTGGCTCAAGAAATAAGCAGTTACTACTGGAGTATATAGCAACAGATAGGACTAGACGCCTCGCAGTTATTTGTAGTAAAGACGGAAGTTTCTGAGAACTTGGACCATAGTTCAGAAGGAAAAGGTTTATTTTGTTTATTGAATTTAATTGATCTATGGCCTTTATGCAGCTATGGCTCCGGCTGGGAAGAGTAGGAGAAAGGATGCGGGAAGGAGTCGGCCAAGTCCTAAGTTGAAGGTACCATTTGTCTGGTGTAATAGTAAAAACCTGGCAAGACCTATCAGGATGGTCGGCCGCTGGGATTGAACCCAGGTCATTTCAAATACGAAGCCAACGTTTTACTAACTGATGTTTTGTTTAAAGTAATATTCTAACACAGTCATAGAAAGGTTGTTCCACCAAAGTCCTCAGCACAACTATTATTTTATTCTTTTGTAATTTCTTGCTGTGAATCAAGCAGGCAAACAACTTCTTGCAGGGGCGAGTGCATTAACTCCATCCTCTTTATTGCACTAGCGAGATAAAGTTCGCTTGAAGCCGTTCTCTGAATTACACATCCCCGGAAGGTTGATGGTCAAGGTCAAAATTCTTTTTCACTTGTTTTGTCAACCGACTTTAAGAAGTTGAAAAATGTATTGAAACTTTTCATCATTTCTGACCTTTAGAATTTCTTAGGGTTATCTATAATTATTTTATTAGTATGCTGAGTGAAAAGTGAAGGCAACAGTCAGGGCCTAGTTTATAGGTACCATCCCGGCATTCAGTTCTTAAAACTGGCGGAAACGTTAGAAAGTCTGTCAGGACAGCCAACTTGAGCAGGACTCGAAGTTTCCTCGCCACCTCATGCTTATCCGAAATCAACGATCATAACCAATAGTCCACGAGAGCTGGGTCTAGTTGATTGGGTTATTAAAATCCTGAATAAACTTGTGACCTTCTAAGGATGGCGCCTATAATTTTTGGTAAAGTGGACTGGAACCATTCCGTTCAATAAACTCTCTCGCTGGGTTTGAAATTTGTTATTTGAATCTATTTAATGTCTTTAAGCATCTATGACTCAGGTCGGGATAAGATAGGAGAAAGTATGGGGAAGGTAGAGACAGGTTCCTTACTTAAGTTACCACCCGGCATTCGGCTGGTAAAACGAGGGGAATCGGACAGAATGGCCGGCCGTGGGTTTCCAACCTGTGTGTCTATTCATTTATCCGAAACCACTGACGTTACCACCTGGATTACGGGGAATGGGTAGATCTGTGACTAAATTTGTGAATGTACATCTGATATATTTATTTCGACTTATTTATTATGGCGAAGTTAAGGCTGATACACCTTTTCTGGCAATCAACCTTAAATATACGTTCAAAGTGAGTTGTACACACAACAATATATTGACATATACACAGAAAATACATATACATAAAAATACTCATCCAAACACACAAACACAGAAAATGAAACATTAACAATGTCGCCAGACTATGTTGTATATCATAATGAGCCTACATTCTACAACTACCCATATTCAATTTTTAAAAGTGAATATGATATAGTTACAGGATGGAGGGCTACAGGTGGAAGAAAATAAATCACTAATAATAAATATATGGACCACTTGAATACGTTTTCGAGCGATGCTCCACGCGTAGTGTGTCCTTTATAAGTTATTTGACAGTCCTTTGTAATTTAATGAATTGAGAAGTGTCTGGTAAGTATTAAAACTGGATACGTAGGAATAAAAGGAGGATTACTACAGCCATAAACTCAGCGGGAGGTGCGGACACTAAGCAAAAAAAGCGAATTCATTACGCTCGCATTAAAGAGAGGTGCCATCTGTACACGAGACCGAAAAGTAAGAGCTAGACATATTAGCGATACAAGAAGTTCGGTGGGAGGGTGATGATAGCATCCCACAGGGCAAGTACACTTTCTACTACGGGGAACACAGTCTCACGGTTTCGGAACAGGATTTCTCATTAAGAACAGTATTCTTCAATCGGTTCAGAATATAGAGTTCGTAAATGAAAGACTATTGTACGTTACGATACGTACTCGATAGGGCAACACGGTTTTATTAAACGTCTATGCCCCGACCGAGGTGGCTACTGATAACGATAAAGATATATTCTACGATGAGCTAGAGAGACTTTTTGACCGATGACCGAAGAATGATTCGAAAATTGTGTTGGGTGATTTCAATGCAAAGGTAGGGAGGGAAGAAAAATATAGACCTAGTATAGGCAAATACATCCTTCCAGAAAAGACCAACAATAATGGAGAAAGACTGATAACTTTCGCAATTTCGAAAAACCTACTGGTAAAGAGCACGTACTTTGAACACAAATACACGTGGGCAAAACTCTCAACCAGATCGATCATCTTTAGTAGACAGACGACGACACACCAACAAAATGGATGTTAGGTCGTACAGAAGAGCGGAAGGTGACACCGACCATCAATTATTGACCACAAACGTAAGGGCAAGTTATGCATTGCGAACAGAAAAAACAAGGGGTCAAAACAACTGAAATTCGAAGTGAAACAATTAAATAATCCGAGCGTAAAAGCAGATTACTAACTCGAACTCTGAAATCTTATCCAACTCGAGTAATAACAATGATGATATTAATAATGAAATTGATGTAAGTAAGATGTGGGAGGCAATTCGTGAAACAATTAAGAGCGCTGCGTATCAGAAGAGTATCCTTAAAATCATCCCATGTAGAACCATCTAAAGTATTAGTAGGTGAAAGAATAAAAGGATAAAGAGTATATCCGTTGGGGCAGTCAGAATATGTGACCGTGTGAGTTACATTTTCATGAAATATACCAGTTTCAGAGAACAGGGAACTGCTTCGAAAGTATAGGTAATTTGCATAATCTGGAGTATGCGGATTGGGAGGAAAAATTGGGAACAAACATGTACTTGTAGCTTGTTAATATTAAAAGTTTCAAAGTTGAATAGAATTTCATGGTATTTTTCATTGAATGCAGTGTTTGCAGTAAAACCTATAACGAAACTCTTAGGTAAATTTCCAAGAAATATATTATCAAGATTATATGATATGGCATCAGCAGGAATAATATGTACTCTTGTTTCATATCTAGTTAATGATAATTTTGCAGTATCATAACTCACAAAAGTATTTAATTGTAAAACTAAATCAGTAGAAATATTAATTCGACTAAGATAAAGTATAACATCTTCTAGTATAACTTCAGCTGCCATTAAAAGAATGCGTTTTTACTGCGACTTAATTTTACTTTAAGAATATTACTTTCGTCATGAAAATTTTCTATCTTCTCATATCGTTTTCCCATTTGTTTAGATAAAAAGTCGTACGAATAGTATCTAATATCGAATATATTAATTCATAATATCTAGGTGGAAATTTTACATAATATTCTATAATATTTTTATCCCCTAATTAAATAATACATTGCTTTTCTTTTGAAATACAATAAAAAACTCCATGGTATAGAATGCGCACTTAAACCTTCCACCCAATTTCCGGTTAAATGAATCTCTTGATAAAATTTCGTAGTATATGAACTTGTTTCATTTTCAAAAATATTATTGCTAACATTTGATTTTAATGTAACATAAAACTCATCGGCTTGTTCCTGAGACAACATGTTTACGACTGAACAGATTTTCGTTGAGCCCAACTATTCATGAAAGAGGGAAGACCTAGCCATTTAACATAAATCCAATCTTTTCTAGGTTTTAATACTTCTTCAATTAAATAAGTTTTTTTTCCTATAACAACTTTTTGTAATTCCTGATGATAAAATGTACCTTTAATAGGATCACCATTCCAATCTCGAATTTTATAAGTAACTGGATTACTTTTAATACAGCGGTCCACTAAAGATATTTCGAGAAGACCATTTAGGTAAATAACCTTATTCTAGTTTATCTTTATATTTACTTGCACAAAACATTCTCTCCATTTCCAAATTTACATCTTGCCTTAACATTCTTTTGTTTCCCAAATTTCATTAACATTAGAATCGTTTATTTCTATAGGTGCATATTGAATGATGGAATGCTTAGTATGATTATTACTTTCTACAAGATCTTGTAAAACATGAATTTAACGATAGGTATTTTCTGCAGTGAAGTATTTATAATTTTTATCTTTTAATGTTCGAATAAAACGTACTACTAATGCTGCTTTGATTTTAGAATGTACACTATAATGATTCACTTGATATTTTTGAAAAACACGTTTTACATGTTTATTATAAAATTCAGTTCATAAATCAGTTTGACAGTTAAGTAGAAGTAATTTTCTCTTATTAAATATAGATTTTATGGTTTTAGCAATTACCGGGCCTGTTATATTTTTAACAGGGATACAAATTGCATATAGACTGAAAGTATCAATACCTCGTAAAATATATTTATGTTTATCATTAAACTTTGACACATTTTACATAACTGCTAAATCCGTTTGTACTAATTCATTAGGTGCACTAACATAATATTCATTACGGGGAAATGCCTACGTGCAGGAGCATGTAAAGTATATGTATCTTGTGTAGCTAACCATTTTCTTACTTTTTTCTGGGAAAGACCTGTTTTTCTTTTCAATTTGGAGATACTACTTATAGAATTTGAATTTGCATAAGCATAATACATTTTATGGAAGGAGATTATTTAAAATTTATATTCATTATAATTTTTAAAGAATGGAGTGAAACGTTTCTTTAAACCTCTACAAATAGAAATTTTCTGTATTACTTTCTTAGAATTCCATTTCTTTATAACTTTACTAGGCTTCATGACATTCATGAAGTTGGAACCTGCACCGTATTGAAAACTAACTAATTTTAATGGTATATTAATATTTTGTAATAATTCTTTAAATTCTTGAATGCCAATGGGGTTTTATAAAAACTTACGAGTTCTTACTACGTCATTATTAAGATCGATAATATATGTACCTGGAATGAGTTGATCATCTATAGATACTGCACTAGTCTGATCCCAATTGATTCGATTGGAACCTTGCAGCAGATTTAATAATAATTGAGTCTTTTTAGCAAATGATTTTTGTACTGAACTAATAATATTGAATCATGTTTAACATATTTGTTGATTGAGAATTGTAAACGGGTAAGACGACTGTTTTTTGTGATTGTGGAGTATAATCTAAATAACGATGTAATGCTTGCTGATACATTTTCCTTCTTCTTTTGTAGAAACATCAGTCCGTTTTAAAATTTCATAAATTTCATTATCCAAACTTGTTTGTTGAGACTTTAAAGATTTCATAGTGGAATATATTTTTGCACTGGCATTTTGTGAATTGAGTACCACCTTTTGAAATTTTGAAGACATTTTATTGCGTAAATAAACTTCCGGCTGCTGCACTTAAAATAGGCGCTAATAATAAAAGTAATAGGGCACCTCCTTTTTGTACTATTAATTTACATTTTTAAACTTGTTTTTTCAGAGAGTGTGTGTAATGTCTTCTTATGACGACGTAATTTTTGCTTCTGACGAGGAGAGAGTTTAACGTTACCATTTAAAACATTGTTACCTACTTGAACAATAGTTCGAATTATGCAATTAGGTGCACTTTGAGCTAATGCTTTACGCTTTTTGTTTTTACATTTACAAATCGCTCGGAGCTCATTCAGATGATTTTTTATGGTTGAAATTTTGATGCTGACTGACTTGAATTGGCTTATTCATGTCTTCTTCATGTGTGTAGATGTACATAGTTTCATTTGGAAATATATTTGTATGTAGGTAAAGAGCATTCGCTGTAGATTGAGTTAAATCGAAAAGTAAATAAGAATGAAGTTTAGCACTATCATTTTCAAAGTCTTGAATCGCTTCTTTACTATACTGTGGCATAACTTGCCTTGCTAAATGTTGTATCATTAGGATTTTTGAAAAGTGAAATATTGTGAGCGTTTAAAAAGACATCACGTGCATACTATCCCTTAGGAATTAAATTTTGAACTATAAAAATCACACTTAAATTTTTATAATGATTGAATTTTTTAAACATTTTTGACACGTCAGCATTAGTTCCCATCATCAGATATCATCCAATATTAACAGTGATTTTTTGAATGTCAAAAGTATTCATATCAGAATTCCAAAATGAAATCCAATATTGGTAATTTGACTACATAATTTAGGTATCACAGCATCATAGCACCATACTATTTCCTTAAAATGAATAGAAAACATTGTTTCACGATGTAATAATAAATTATTTACAAATTAACTTTTCCCAGCCATGCTGGGACCAGAAATTAGAATAGTAGCAGAATGAAGAAAGGAAAGAAGAGCCATCATGGGCTAAAGGAAAAGACAAATGAACTAGCAATGATTAACTTTACGTTTTTCTAGCCATAACTAGAATTTCGAATTCATTATGATATTTTCGTTTTGATGGTACATTCTGATGAATTTTAGTTTCAGGCCTAGACACAATTTCGGGCTACCTATAGATGGCAGTTGGATTTTTGATAACTACTTTTTCATTTATATTTTTACGAACTTTAATCAATGGCCAAATTATTACTTTTTAATACTCGTACATTTAAAGTTATACCCCTAATTTAAACGTCCGTTTAATTTTGTACTTGTGAATTTCTCTTTCCTTAAAAGAATAATTCATTGTTTCCAACCCAATAAAGATGGGGATCTCCCAGCCCTCTATAATTTCGTTGGTTAATGGACCAAAAAAATCCCTATAGGAAGCAATGGCAGTTCATTTTTCTTATGCCTATAGCAGACAGAGTTTGTATCTGATTAAATATGATTTTCTATGCCTACTTTATCTAATAATCTATATAATTTTAATCTAGGCAATGCTGTAATGAAGGCAGCTAAAATTACATTTGAGAAAGGAAGCGGAGTATTTACATGTTTTAAATTCTTAGAAGTTACCAGTAAGGATTTTTCTCCGATCAGAATTACGTTATGAACTTCAAAGTGGGGTGTTCGGAAAATTTTCAAGAAAGAATTAGCATCATTAACAACCCTAGTCTGCGTTTAATCAGTTCTCTGTCCCCACTTCGCAAACAGAATTTAAAAACAGTTAAAGTAAACCAGGGTTTTTAGTGATGTTTTCAAAATTGAGTTGTATGCCTTCATGTTTACCGTACTCCTCAATATACTTCTGTTTGTCGTCCTCAGTAATGCAATCAGGTGGAGAACCAGAAGCTCCCTGTTTCATCTGTAAGAAATTATTTACATAATCTTTAAATACCCCGTTTCGCATTTTGAACTCATAAACCTCATAAGTGTCTAGAATGGAATAGCCCTTCTTCAGACTTTCATGCAAATCAGGAGTGCATAATGCAATGATGAAACTACGTTCATTCACTGTGTGGTTACAATACCCGGTATTCGTAACTTCCATACAAGTACGACAGAGACCGAACACGAGGTGTGCATTCGCATTATATGGAAGTAATGGAATAGCGAGATCCTGGGGAGGGAGAACCTTAGAAAGCACTACCCCATGAATTTGTTTTGGATCAGGACATTCTATTCTTCTGTAGATGGTAGGCTTAAAAAATAGCCACAGGATTGTTTTTCATTACACATGGACAGAGGGAGCAAATGTCTAAGTATGCTATAAATTTGTCCTCTGCGCATTCATACAGTGTTTTAAAAACTCCCTTGAATGCCCCTTGAATGGTAATCATGCACTACCATAAAATTAAATTGATCCGACTTTAATATTTTGACAATGATTTTTAATAAAGTTTTGAACCTGCGTATTTTCACGCACTTCCTTATCCCAATCACATTCATAGATCTCTACCAATTTAATATTACAGCCTTCTTAAAGGAATTAGTAGCATTATGTCTATCATCTAATGTTTCGCCATTCATATCATTAAGAGGGACTTGACGACCGTGTTTAATTCATGAATGAACGTGAAATCGGCACCCATAGAACTCATAAGCAGTACGATTTTTCTCAACATACTCATCCACTTTGAATCGCCCCAATCGGGCTTCATCTCCGTTTAAGGCTGTATGAATAGAAACATCATTACCGCCTATGAATTTCATCTATTTCAACCACTGAAACGGCTTCTAGCTTTGTGGAATAGCCAAAGGAGAAATAAATGCAATGGTTTTCTCCTCTAAATATAGAGATCGAAAGCACTGCCTCGCACACGCTGCTATTGTACTTACTTGTAGGAAACATTGAATCCCCTCAATCTTTCCTTCAATTAAGTCTGAGAACTTAATGACCGCCTTGCAGAGGATTTTTACATCATTCCCACAGTATCTGAGCAATTGCTGTTGTAAGTTAATGGTTTTGTTTTTACACTCCTTATGGCAAACATGTAACTAATTCCGCTCACTTTCGGATCTTTCCTCATCATCAAAATGTTCTTGCGGTGGCAATTTTCCATCTAAATTTTGATTTTCCTCTGTCTTTAAGAGGTATGGAAAATCTCCTTTCTTTAAAGTCGAGTTTAATTCTAGAGTTTTCGGCAATTTTGATAATGTTACTGACATAAACAAATAACTGTCTCTAAATAATATTGCGTACAGTCATTTGTATAATATTAGCACCTTGGCTTAAAATTTGCGGAGTGGTTCCTTCTTTTTCAATGAGTTCAATGAATGAAACGGAACCAAATTTTCCTCCGTTATGAGCCAAAGTTGCCACTGTTTTAAATTTTGGACCTTGACGGAGGACGTGTTTCACAAAGCTTTCAATATCATAAAACACATAAATCTCTTTTACCCTGTGCATTACCACATTTAAAGCATTTGTAATCGTCCTCCATAAACGTCTTATATTTAAAACAGCGGTGAGATGCACAGATCAGGTTTGGTCGGTGCTCACGTTCACCTTTTTCATTTGGCTTTAATAACATTTTTATAGGTCATATATGACATACAAAAAATCAGTTTCTTGTTTCGCTTTTACCTTTTGCACGATACAGAAATAATCTTGAACGTACAACTTGCAGCTACTGCAGTAATGCTCACCACAAACATGGATTTTACTATTCTTCTTCCTATTTCGACCATCAATTTTTTTACCCCACACTGTGAAGATAATTTCACCAAGCAATATATAGGTCTTTCTTTCTCCTCAATACTATGATTACGAAAACATATACAAGAAGAACATATTATAAAACACTTATTACAAGTGGTCCCTCTCTCATCATCAGAAGCTTCAATTGAATGGTAATTTTCACAGTGCTCACACAAATATGTGCACTTATGACTTATACGATCATGCATAGGCTTTAAAGATAATTTACAGTACTCATGGCTTCTTAAAAATGAGACAATACTCTCAATGACATTAAGATGATCGTTATTAAAAAATATATTTTCTTATATTACTTTCTACATTTCCATTATAGATTACTTCAGGGTCTCGACTGCCAGGTTTTAAGGCATACACTACAATTTGAAATTGATTAACATAAAAGTCCTGAAACCGATCAGTGTCTTCAATATTTCCACCTAAACTAGAACTTTTAACTTCTTGTTTTCTGCATGGGTCTTTAGCTTCTTTTCCCAAATTTTATAATGTTTCTTCATATATTTTACTTTATTATAATGTGAAAGTGCTCGCTGTTCCCCTACAACTAAGGGCCTTTAATTTTCACGAATATAATTTTAATGAATATAATTTTAACGGTCGGCTTTACCGGTTTAGAACCGCTCGGCCGACACCGGGGAACTTATGGAAATACGGCGGCCGGCTATACCGGTTGCGGACCGCGCTGGGGCAACGCAGGAAGGGGGGGGGGCAACCAGGATAACGCAGGCCGCATTGAAATGATTTTATGTTGCGGGTGCGCTGGATCCTTGTAATAATAATAATAATATTGTATATTCTAAATTTAAATTTAGTACCCCCTCAAACAAAAACTATCCTCTAAAAGATTACTATGTCCTAAACTAGTCAATTCAAACAGGACCTCCTTTAAAAGCTGCTCATAATTGAGTTCGTTAAGGAATTAAAACTTTTATTTTATTGTGCTAGCCTAGGAATTTGCTTTTAATCCACACTAATATAATCCCGTCCTGCGAGCAATTCAAATCATGCACTACCATAAAATTTAACTACTGAGTATATAATGTAAATCAAAGTGAACAACAACGCCATAGTGCTGTTACCGCCCATATAATTCATTTTATCTTATCTTATCAAAGTGAACAAAATGTGATTTCCTTTACATTCTACCTCATGGAACCACTTCATAAGCACACAATGTAAATCAAAAGTAAACAAAATGTGTTTTATTCTTTAAAATCTAACTCAGGAGCCCAGCGGTGCATCAAACATTATTGAACTTGAAATAAATTGTTCAACAGATGGAAATTTCAGAACATTTTCAACGTTAAAATTACGTTTAATCCATGTATTTTCAATGTATGTGTGCTACTGAGTGATCTTAGTAATATATTTTAAATTTATATCTTATTCTGAATTGTTATTCGGGACAAACGACCTGACTTGATAAGTACAGAATGTGAATTAGAGTAAAATATGTAATGTGCACTCACACCAGACCTTCAACTTAATTCCCTTCTACACTAACACCATTCCGCCCTGAGCGCTATTCAAATCATGCACTATCATAAAATTAAGCTGATCAGTACACAATGTAAATCAAAAGTGAACAAAATGTGATTTCGTATAAATTCTAACTCGCAGGACTAATATCTAACTTAATAAGTACAGAATCTGAATCAAAAGTGAACAAAATATGTAATGTGCACTCACACCAGACCTTCAACCTAACTAGCTTCCAAGGTGTCTGTCAGGGCCTATTTTAAAGGTGCCATCCCTACATTTCCCTGGTGTAAATGAGAAAACCATAAACGACATCATCAGCGATTGGAATCCAAGCTGGGACTTCCCAAATGCAAGGCGAACACTCTACCACTGAGCTACGGCGGTGGCCACCAGGACCTATTTTTAAAGTGCCATCCTCGTATTTGCCAGATGGAACTGAGAAAAACCTCAAACAAAATCGTTAGCCGCTGGAACCTCCTAAATTCTACGTAAATGCTTCAGCATTGAGCTACGGCAGTACCCAGAAAAATTCCATAATCAGGACCGTAACCATAGGATAGCATTAACTAATCTATAAATTAAAATTAAAATTTTGGCCTTTAGGCATCTAAGGCTCACGCCAGGATCAGGGAGGAAAAATAAATTCACAAGGCGGCCTATTTTGAAGGGGTTATCCCGACATTTTCCTCATGTGACTGAGTAAAATCTTCAGTCAGGATGGTCGGAATCCAACCCGATCTTACTAACTGGTACGCAAACTCTCTACCACTGAGCTACAGCGGCTCAGTACTAAGCTATAACTCCTACGTTTTAACAATTAGTGAGCTATAAGTGAACCGAATAATATTTGTATACAAAAGTCTTCATATGTTTTCTATGATGCATTAATTCATAAAATTTATCTAGAGTAATGAAAAAATACATTCAAACTTATCAGATGTAACGTTCAACTTTAGCTTCAAAAACAGAGTAGTCACACGCTGAATCTTCAAGTTCAGAGAAATAAAAAGAGAGAGAGATATGGTAAAATCAGAAAACACTTTACATTCCACAAATAAATTTAATATCCTATATTCAAATTCAAAGAGTGACGCTTTCCATTGAAGTACCGTATTTTCATTTTTAGCTTATACACGGTTGAGGGATTTCGAAAGGGTATTATTCTTCAAATCTACATTGATCATTTTCCTTACAAGATTCTTTTATCCACAGTTGACATCGTATTTCAATTATTTGATGCATTCCCATCGGAAATGCAATCATAAAGGGCGATCATCTCTACATTCCTCCGTTACATGAAAAGGCAACCAAAAGAAGTTATGCTTTCTCCGTGCATGCCAATCTCACTCTCATTTTAAGAATTACTAATATCTCGAAATTCATCAATAGGAAGTTTCATGTTAGATATTGAAAACATGCAGCTTTCACATATTTTAAGTAATTCCTTTCCAATTTGTTTACTACTGAAAAACAAGATATTCCAATTTTCAAAAACATGAAAGTTCACTCGAGCTTTCTTCACTTTCAGGCCATACCTACCAGTGAAAAGAGGTCTTTAGACATTCAAGTCATTTACCTTTAGCTATCAATGTTACACAAAATATTTCCTCCTCTACAGCCTGAAGGCGAGGTGACGCTCAGAAGAAACAGAAATATTTATTTAGGTCGGGTCATTCACACTTTCAACTATCGATATCATAAGATAATAATTCCTCTACAGCCAGAAAGAAAAGTAATTTTTACCGTCTTTTAGTTTGAATTCCAGAGCGGAACCGAGAACATGTTCGGTGAACAACAATGATAAGAATTCAGGTATTCTTTTAACTTATGATTCGAATAAGAAATAATAAAGATTAATCCATAACCTTTCACAATCAAAATTCACTAAAACTATTTTTTCTTTAGAAATCAACACACAGTGTATTCTAACTTATTTCATATTATTAGTTTCCCTATTTCCCTAAATCTAAGCCTGCTAGAAACACACGGATTTCAAGGCCCCCTTCAGTAGCGTACATACATTAATACTTAAATGTAATTTTAACATTCTAGAAGTCCACCTATTTATTAATTATTTTTGTTATTTCAGTTAGTGAAAACAGATCATGCCTACTGTTTACTCGTATTCAAGTCCCTAAGATAATTTTAAACTATTTCCTTCGATTCATCCAGGGATTTTGGTAGGATTTTCAGTTTGGGGGTGTAAAGTCAAAATTAATATGTCCACCTGTTTATAAATTATTTAACGTTAAATAACGTTTAAAAGAATGTCCCTATGATATTTTTTTAACTATTTCCTTCGTTTCAACCACGGATTCTAGCAGGATTTTCAATTTAGTTGTTGTAACGTCGAAATTCGGAGGGGATCATTAAACGTTTAACCACAATATGCTAAAATTAACTTACATTTGTAACGTGTTTTCAAAAGTGCCCAATCCATCATGGAATATTCTCAATATCCAAGGGTGCAATGGCCAAAATAAAAACAAGGTGCCTCAATAAGCACTAGGAGAACATTCTCTAAAATATAAATTCCAGAAAGGCATAATAGCGTAATATGGCCGCCACATGGATCATGTTCTAGCATGTTTTAAGACCAAAATAAAAAGTATCCAAAAACTCAATAACCTTTAGCTTAAGTCAATACCCTATAGCCTTTAACGGGAGCATTACTGCACTGATAAGACCCAAGGGAGCATTACTGATTTGATATCATCCACGTAGGCAGAGTAAAACACATACCCTAGGGATCATACCATCGTGAGAAATGTCACTAATTTGCCTCCGGTATCTACTTGGCCCATTATAGAAAACAAGAGTGTATGGCAAAAGTGGTGTGTAATCTTTCTGTATTCCTCATATATGATACATGCTGAGAGATATACATTATAAGCATACATAATTTATATGATATTGGAAAACCAAGAATATTGTATTAATACAAAATAGCAAAAATCGTGAAAAACAAGTGAATACACAAGAAGAAAATATTAATAAACAAGAAGTGTAACGCAAACGAAGAAGCTTAGAAAATCACGTTTCACATGAGGGACAAATAAATGGTCCGTGATCTTTAGCGGTGATTCCAGCACACTCTTCATGCACGCATTTGCAACACGACACATATCTGCAACCCTGTCTTAATGACAAAGGTAACAAAACCAAGTTTCACAAGACTTGGTACAACACGTTGTCGGTTCTTCAGTTCTATTAAAAGCAGGCTGCTGAAATTCTGATCACTTTAAACATGATGCCACTTGCTTTGTTTTGGTTGAATCTTCTTACTCTTTGTATTGGAATTGGTAGCTTCCTTGTTACCTTGCATTATCTTAGTTTTAATTACTAAACATTATGATGATGAGTGATCAATACAAACATTTCAAGTGCCCAATTCTTTCATTTTAAATAGTTACGACTGCATTTTGTCCAATATACCCCATCTTGCCTGCGTGCTGCCCGGTGGGCCATATTGCACAGTATTGATCTCTTTACTTTTTCTGGTGCCTGCTAGTTACACAATGCTATACACTGGTCATACACATTTTATGTTCACGTATGCTCACATAGCTACATTATCCATACATTATATTGATTAGGTTTTCCACAATTGATACTGAAACTAAATATTACTTGGTACTTTGCTGAAATAACAGTAAAATATTTTCTTGCTCAGTATACCACTTCAACTGGAGCTGCTGCCGCTCACGCCACTCGCAAACAAATGAGTCGCGTAAAAATGCGTTCTCTTGTTTTGGGGATAAAGTTTACGGTGACATCTAGTAGCTCCAACGAAAAACTGCAGAGATCTGCAGGTTGGGGACCGGGGCCATAATCGGTACACTTACCTTATTTTGAATAACAGACTCATTTGTTTCTGTAATCACAAGGTTAAACATATGCGCGCAACATCAAACATGGACTTGTTGTGATGTATCTTCAGTAAGACATACAGCAAATTCCCTGTCTTCTTCTTGCATATTTTCTGTACCGTCAGTTGAATTTCAAATACAATTCTTTATGCTAATACATTCTATCATAACAATCATCACTAAATTGTGTAGAGTTTTACCAGTTGTAGATTCACACTTCAGAATACCAAGAAGGTTTGCATGGACCTGTTCATTCAGAACACAACAAACAACTAAACATTGCTATTTATTAATGATTATATCTTGAGTTGAATCAATCTGAACCGAAAATACCTGCTCTTTCTTTATTTCCTCAGAAATTTTCTCTTGAATACGTTCACCCACGGATTGTAAAATTCCTGTAACTGTTATCTTAAGTAATAATATCACCAAATTAGCCCTGTCACTTTTTCCCTCAAAGAAGTATGGCTTCATGTTTTTTTTTAATGTATTCTTTCATGTTCTTTTTATAGATAAATCGTACTTTCCTAAAAACAAAACAAGTTCTATAAAAAATCCAGGATCAACAGTTGTACGAGAGGAGGAAAATAATGCCTGTTCGTTCTAACTATTGATTACATGACCTAGTAAGAACATGCTTAACATATATCATTCACATGTTTATACTCTATCACTGTGTTCTATTGCTTTTGAAATCTACGAATTGAGTCATGGATGGGAAGCTGAAACGAAGAACAGTAATAGAGTTTCTAACGAAAAAGGGTTGTTTAGTTGTTAATATCCATAATGCCTAAGAAATTTGTATGGTGATACAGTGATCGACGTGAGCAATGTTAGATGTTGTGTAGCGAAGTTCAAAGAGGAAGAAACCGAAATCGAAGACAAGAAAATGAGTGGCAGGCCATCAACTTCGGAGTTGATGAATTCATTCGCGGATAGACTCATCACTATCCAGGAAATTGTTGAAGCAGTGTGCTCTATTGGTCAGCACAGACAGTAATTGAGAGTTTGGGATACCATGAATCTGCCTGTGCTAACTGCAGACCTGCGACAGAAACAGAGGAATATGTGTGATGAGCTTCTGAAACTCTATGAGGCGCAGGGACAAGACTTTTCATCCAATTTGGTTACTGGCGAATAGGCATGGGCATTTGTGGGCATTGAAGGACAGGAATTGTGGCAAGATATGAAGGTTTACAGGAGGGAAAACGGATCTAAAACTGTGAAGCAGGGAGTATCCTGTGGAATATTTTGAAACAGGTTTTTTGAGGTCTGGTTCAAATGCATTGACCGTGATGGAGATTATGTGGAAGTGTATAGAGAACTCTGAGAAGAGAACACTACAGATAAACTAAAGATATTTTCATTGTTGCCATCTTTGCATGATTAAATAAGTTATGTAAGGAACTTCAGCCTTATCTCATCTATAGCTCACTCCACGTTTTACAATCGCTTTCACATTTTTCGCAAAACGCTCCATCTCTCTTCTCTTCCTTCTTGCTACTTGTTCTTGCCATGGTCGCTGGAAAATAGTACTGATTCGGCTCATAGACATTCCTTTTCTTAAAAAGAAGAAACATTGTGAATTGAGAACTATTCTACTCTTTTTCAAAAAGTTATAAAGTAATAGATGAGTCACCGTGGCTCAGACGGTAGCGCGTCTGACTACGAATCGGGTGGCCCGGGTTCAAATCCCGGCCAGGGCACTGGAGACTTTTCTCGCAGTGTTTCCATGCCTGGCCCTCTGAGGTGCACTCTGAGGTGCACTACTATCAAATTGAGTACCGGAGTGTCCTTGGTATTCCTGGGCACCTTAGGAAGGTAAAAGCGGCGAGCGTGGGACTGACCACCCCACAACACTTAGTACCGTAGGTCAAGAAAATGTGGAGCGCTACCTCCACATCCCCCCTTGCGCCGTTCACGGCGCATGCGTATCGCACAGGAGATAGCTATGCTTTTTCTACCTATAAGGCAATAGAGTAGTTACATTCGTTGACAATCGACTCTTCTATGATCTTGCTCTACCGAAAATTGTACCCGTAGTCCCTGCCTGTACATTAATGAAATCCCTCTCGGCAGGCCTACAGGCTGAGGTAGATCTCGAAGTTTTTTTTTATTTTCAAAAATTCAAATCTCGCCTTATATAAGCGCTATCGAGAAACCATTTATTGATTTTTAGATTATTCATCAAGAGCTTTTCAACGATACCCAACAAGATGTGGTTTTAATTTTTTTAGATTTCCACCTCTACCCCCACTCGTATCCCCACAACCCCTGATTCGTTGGTGTTACCGTAAACTTCATAGGAAGTACTATAATTTATGCAGACAAAGTTTCCCCCTAAACTCCATGGGCTGATATATATTTTTTTCAAAATTTCAACCCCCTCCCCCGATCACCCCCTTGGGCCGATTTTGCTTATTAGCGAACCTACCCGAGCTATTAAGCCTAGAAATAATATAATAAAATTTAGTTAAAACATCTTCAAAATTATGGCCGCTAGTGTGTAAATATTATATATATATATCTTTGCTGAGGGGGGGGGGGCTGCGCCCCCCTTTATCGTAATCAGATACTCTCTGGCGGACTGCGTATCCATGGTGCAAATATACCACCCACCGGGAGGCTGCGCCCCCATATGGGGATTTTTCACAATTTTTTGTCACCTACTTGTCATGGTACACTTTCATACCAAATTTCGTTTGTCTAGCTCAAACGGTGTTGAAAATGGTTTTTAGGTCCCCCATTATGGATCCAAAATGGCGTCTTTGGATACATAATGTAACATTTTCGTAACCTACTAGTGATATTTTACCTTTACACCAAATATTATTTCAGTATTCCCAGCCGTTTAGGCTGTATATTCTATACAACAATGGGTTCGGCGGCCAATTTGGGTCCATGATGGCGGCGTTTTCAACATTTTTCAATATTTTCTGAACCTAATGGTCACCATGTACCTCCATACCAAATTTTGCATCTCTAGCTCAAACGGTGTGAAAAATGTATTTTTAGAGTACGCCATTTTGTAACCAAGATGGCGTCTCTGGATACATTTTGTAATATTTTCGAAAACCTCTAAGTGATGTACCTTCGTGTCAAATTTCATCTCGCTATCTCCAGCGGTTTAAGCTCTCTATTCTATATAACAATGGGTTCGGCGGCCATTTTGGATCCACGATGGCAGCGTTTTCAACGTTTTCAATATTTTCTGAACCTAATGGTCACCATGTACCTTCATACCAAATTTCGCATCCGTAGTTCAAACGGTGTGGAAAATGTATTTTAGAGTACGCCATTTTCTAACCAAGATGGCGTCTCTGGATACATTTTGTAATATTTTCGCAACCTACTAATAATGTTGTACCTTGATGCAAAATTTCATCTCGCTAGCTCCAGCGATTTAAGCTCTCTATTCTATATAACAATGAGTTTGGCGGCCATTTTGGATTGAAGATGGCGACATTTTCAAAATATCGGATTTTTTCCTTTACCTACTCATGGTGCTACATCTTCATACCAAATTTGGTGTTTCTAGCTCCAGTAGTTTGGCCTGTGAATTTATATGGATGAGCCAGTATATGGATAAATATATTTTTAAAATTTCAACCCCCCCCCCCCTGGACCGATTTTGCTCATTAATGAACTTAATAGCTTGGCTATTAAGCCTAGAAACAACATATTAAAATTTGGTTCAAATATCTTCAAAATTATGGCCGCTAGCGTGTTAATATATGTATATAGATAGATAGATACCGTACCGATCTCAATAGGTAGATTTTTCTTCGAAATCTACCTAAAAAATCTACGCAAGAAAAACACTAATATTGCTCACTGTTTCTATGATAAAACTTTATTGTATTGATTTAATTCTAATTAACGTCCTAAACGAACTGGTGAGCTTCTAAGAACGGGAACCAGTCTTCGTTAAAGGGAACTGCCAATCACTTTGTTCAATGGGCCGAACCAAATTTAAATCCGGTATCACGCGAACAGTAAATGAAAGTCCTAACCACGTGGCTAACCGTAGGCTCAAAACTACATTGTAGTTTGCAACGTGAACTCTTAAAGCATTATAAGCAATGTGGTACGCGAAGGGCGTAAGTCATAGTGCTGTCACACCTATACAATTCATTTTATCTTTATCTTTATAAGAAGTGTGGACATTGAAGCACTTTGAGGTTGTTGGGGGAAGGAGTTTGTGTTTCTGTACTAATGGAGCCGTTTTGTAATACCTTTGTTCCACAATTGTCTTATATCCTGTTCTACTCCATTTTGTTTTCATACATTTACTGTATGTTTTATGCTTTTCACTGATGAATTTCATCCGGGGCTACTTGGAATTCTGTCCCTACATTTCTTGATTTATTGTCACATTCATTTTAATTTATGTAATCACAAATACATCAATACATACCCACAATGTAAATTTTATAAAAATATCAAAACTAAAAAGACGAATCACAAACGTTATTACATCATCACGAAACTTTATTTATTGAACGCACCTTTTTTTTCTGAATATTGATAGTTCTGAATATAACTTTTAGAATAAATATAACGAAATTATATACAAAGTACGAATAAGCTAATCGTAATATATACTTTCTTCTAAAGTAATAATTTGCGGGCCACCGTATTAGGCCTTGTATTCGCACTTCCTATTTTCAATTTTTAAAAGTACTGAACAATCCATAATAATACTAAAATTTTGAAAACCTAATATTTACTAACATCTATGAAATGAATTGAATCAGATTTGGATTAGTTCATTTGATAAATATCCTGAATTATTTAGGCAGCATTTCAAATTTATTGTTCTCACTTTTCTGTTATTTTAAAATATATTTTAAATAGGGACATAATTCCTCTCAAAACAGATTTGAAGTTGGGTTCCTTTCATTTTGGTTTGTTAAGCTTTCTGGTGTTACTTCGTAAATAATATTTTTGCTGATCCCCAAACCCACAAAGTCATGAAAAATTAAGGATTTCAAAAGCCGTGAAGCCAATTGATAAATAGGAATTATGTAAATAAGACCTGTTGTTCAAATCCTTCTGAAAAACGCAAAAGATCTTAACAATAAAACAATAGTGAAAAACATGTTGGATATCTTTAAACGTTTCAGCTGCAATATAAGCGCAAGTTTCTCCAGAGCCATTGAGTTCTTTCAACAAAGAAATACCTCAGCAAGATATGAAGAAAATACTAATCAGAAAATGTAATTACTTTGTTTCATGTTTAAAGAAAATGTAAAGATGAAAGAAGTGTATAGATAGTGTATGTTCGGAGATTATATATCCTGCTTATTAGACATATTTTTTTAACGGAGATGTGAAGATTTAAGTACAAGACTATCCTACTGATTTTATTCATTAATATAGTAGTACACTTCGTAGGTTTGCTTGGCATTATTGACTTTGTTTATTCACCACATACAGAAATGAAACATGAAATGTAAGGCCATTAACGTAAGACGTAAGACCATTAATGTTAATGAATTGTCCGTTAGACAATGTTTTAAAATTCAGTACATTCTAAAGCTAGTCATCTGTAAAGTCGTAAGAACAAATCCCCGTTTATTGTTGTGCCGTTGAAATTCAGTACATCTGATAGATGAAATTTCTGCAGGTCCTCACTCACCAACAATTTGATTGTAGGGCTTGTATTTCAGGAAGTATAAAACTGACTTTGTGAATCAATTTCGAAATAATCAAGTAAAAAAAATAATTAAAAAATGATTTTAAAATATACGCTTTATTAATATGCACTAAAAATTAAAAAATAATAAATTGAATTAATCTTATGAATTAGAAAATAAAAGCGTGGATACTCTTAGATATCATGTGCATTTTATGATAAGGTAAGCAAGAGTACCCACGCTTTATTTTCCGATTCATAAGATTAATTCGTTTTATTATTTTTTACTTTTTAGGGCATCTTAGTAAAGCGTATTTTTTTTATTTTTTTTATTTTTTTTTCCGTATAATAGATTAAGATTAAACCTGCGAGATAGGCAAGCCAAACATCACAAATAGATGTGGCGTTGCGTGCATTTAAGGATAATTCCCAATTATTTTATTAATTAATTAATTACAGTTAACTGGATTATTCTGTGATACATCTATTGATTGAATATTGTATTCTCGTCGGAATCAAGCAAGTTTATGATATTTCAAAGAAATCGGATTATGGGAAGTGAGTTAAAAATCATTTACAAGATTTGTACCAGAGAAACTTACGTAGCAAGTTAATATAAAGCGTATGAAAACAACACACTCTGCACACCATACAGCATTTTTCATAGTATAAGTTAGCCATGATTGATTTCACATAAATATCGTTCTTCGACATGAAATCTTCCACGTAAATTGTCTTTCGATGATTGTTAAAATATTTTCTTACAAGTTTCGACATTTAACACATCATTTGATGGAAGTAGTATTATTTGCCCTTTTAAGTGAACCTGAGTTATTGAAAGTCTTCGAGTTTGCCAGTGTCATACAATCTATCTCTTTATGACTTCAAAAAGTCTAATAACCATTAATCACACTGTATTATTTACCAACGTAATGAGCAATGAATTTAACACGCCACATCAAGACATCTGACGATCCTCACTATTCAAAGATAATGGACATGTTATTGTCCGATGGTACTAATAAGTCCCTGCTATAAAATTTTATACTGCCTTCTGAGTTCGGATTTAATTTCAGTAATTTGAATATTATGGTTATTTTATTTTATTTTATTTTACTTTTGGAATGTAAAGTTTATCCTTTATTTCATGTTCATCACGCTATTAACGAGTTTCCCCCTAGAAACTACAAAGGCAATGAGTTTCCGGGGAAGTATCTAGGAGATGCCTGGGAATTTCCCCTCTTCCCCCCCCCCCCTTTCGGTTACCACACTGATTATAAGAGACTTAAAATATACACTCACTTTTGCAATACATACAAAACAGGATGAGGGAAAACTTGCTGGTACATTAAAGCCTCCCCAGTAATTTGGGCTAAGGAAAATGCAAATCAGCACTCTGCAATGTAAGTTCAATTGAAGGTTACAGGAAAGATGGAATCAAATCCTAAGGAAAATTGTTATGAATTTGCATTTGAAAACATGCTGATAAAGAACTCATTAACAAATCGCTATTGTCTCACTCTGCGCTTCAGGTAAATTCTCTTCAGTATCAAATTATAGGCACTGGCTGTTCACGAATGAAATAAATATTCCAACCATGTAATGAAGTAGAATTATTCTTAGACACTTTTACTTGCATTTTTATTGATTCTTATGCGTACAATCTTTCTTTCTATTTTCATGCACTTCAAAATGGAAGTTCTCGCAGAGAGAGAGAGAGAGAGTATTTGAATGAAGCAATATGTATAATTATTATTAGCCATTTGCCATTACTTAAAAATTTAGATAGACGGTTCTTATACAACTAAGATACTTTCCTTAATTGATTTTTATATGTTTGCTCTGCAGATAATTTTCGAATAAAAATCGACGTTATATTATAGTAAGTTATTTAACGTAAACGTCAACGTAATTTCGATCATTTTTCAGGAAAACTTAAAATTATCTCATACTCGAAGGACGTGCCTGGTAAGTTATAATCTACATAAACCAATGTTCGTGGTTAGGTAAAAGACTAAACGATGAACGGAAGAAATTGATAGGTTACCGGCAGAAACTGGACAAGTACAAGAATCTAGTTTCCTTAAAAAATAAAGAAAACTCTATATAACTTTTAATAGCATATTTGTGTTCAAAATAACCATTGTTAAAAATATAACATACTGCAGTGCTGTGGCCCGTTTCACACAAGAAAATATCGTGCGCATATAAGGCACATATAAACTTCTACGATAAAGTATCTGACTATTCTAATATGGAACATAGTGTTAGCGGAGCTCCCTTCATCTTCGGTTGCTCTCGTTCTCCTAGCCAATCATAACTACACTTGTTTTATAGGAAATTGACATCTGGCAGACTGTTTTCAACTTTATAATGCTCATTACACTACCAGGTGAAGTAAAGTTAAAAAAAAACCTACGAGGAATTGTTCAATGTCAAATAAAAGCTATCTATAAGAGCCAACAACAAACCGAAACAACGGAAACGTTCACGAGCACTCACAAGGGAGGGTCATAGTAGCGCAAATCCAGTGCAGATATGGCGTATATGATAGAGCATGATGAGGTATGTAGATCGCCAAATTTTAAAGTGCTATGAACCATGGAGAGAGGAGCTAGGGATCCTGGAACTGTGAATTTCACAAATAGGATATAATTTGCAGTATGCAAATTTAATTTGAATATTTTAAAAATGGTTGAAGCAATCATAATAAAGCTTGCAGAACATAATAATGACTACAAGTAGTAACTAAAACCATGAACAGTGCGCCATGTGTGAAGCCGTGTTGCCAGCTTACAAGAAAGTTTTGTGCTGGTATGTTTAAAATAATGGAAGCAATTTGAAATAATAATTTTACAGAAAATATGTTGGCAAGACGGGCAAGTTGGGTACTTGGGGACGCGGGACCCTCTTAGTATTTTTCTGTGTCGAATGATATTTATTCCAAGTTTTGTGCAGTTAGGTCTAACTGAATAAAAGCAATTTGAACAATTGATATTTTTTTAAAAAATGGGTTGAAAAGTTTGAACTACTGCACCAGTCAAAACTGTTCTGGCGGTTCTGACCTAGTCTAGCAAAGACATTTCCAACGACAACTCAACCACGGCTCTACATTTTCTGGTCCATGAGTTACATTTTCTGGCCACTAGTTGGTAACACTGACAACGGGGTGGTTGGTGACGGTGACCTCCCTCGTTTTTTTCTGTTGTGTTGAATAATGCTTATGCCTAGTTCGGCGCAGCTAGGTGGAATTAAAACTATTTGAACAATTGATTTTAAAGAATGGGTTGTCAACACTGAACTACTGCACGAATCAACACGACTTTGGCGGCTCGGAGTTAGTCTAACCAATATGTTTCCAACAACAACTAAGCTTCTCTCAACACCTTGTAGTTGGTGAGGAGATTTAATTTCTGGTCACGGACGGATAGACGGACGGATTGACACCATGAACGGGATTATAAGTTTGCTTTTGCTATAGATTCACTCAGGACCGGATTTATGCGACTAAGTGCAGGACTATCAGTGCCCCGATCCTTCCCCTGTCACACCTCCTGTCCTTTTCCCCTTCTAACCTAGATAAAGTCAGTTTTAAAGTCAACGAGGGGGTCACCCGGGTCAAAGGTGTTTAGCGCTCCCCCTACATGGCCCTTAATGTTTTTTTTAGCGGAAAATGTTTTTGTGTCGCTTTTTGAATAGTGATTTCTAATGTTTTCCTTGTAAAGTGCGCCCCTGTGGAAGTTGTGTCCTTAGGCCCGGCCCTATTGATAAATCCAACCCTGGCTTCACTATCAAGTGACCTAAAAGAAAAATCGTATAACCTACCGAAATACTACACAATTTGTTTCTCGTAGAGATATAGAAGAGTAGTCGGAATTAATAGAAAAGGGTAAACATTCTGTTATGTTCCACTAACATTGGAAGGTTAGTGGCATTACTACAGGAAACCTACGTATATGGTGACATGTTTGTATTTAACACCGACCAATCGCGTTTTAAGAAACATATTATTCCGATGATACAATCTGTGACATACGTCATACATTTGTACACAGTCAAAGTTGATATTTCATTAGCAGATACACTTGTGACATGCATTTATACCTGCTTCCAAAAACCGAAAGGTGAATTTGACCCTAAAATGACAGAATTCTTGTCACCGGAAACTACTTACAATATTGTGGTATATGCTAGTACGTCAATAAACTCACAAAGAATCAAATGAAAAGATGACTTTGTGATATATTCGTTCCTGATGTTACCAATGACAGGTTATTTATTACTTTTGGATTCTTGGAATGGACAGACGGATGAACATATTTTTAAGAATAAGGCAATAGTACAGATATTAGATAACAAGAACATTCACACACAAGAAATTCCTCCATAAACAACCCGGTGTGTGCATCCTCTTGACGTGTACTTTTTTAGAGATTGCAAATTTGTTATTCGCTCATTCAAAGAAAGTTTCAAGCACAAGATTATGCTCGTGAACACGAGAGAAAACTCGGTAGTATACCGCCAGTTCCGTTCACCGGCGCCGTAAGAAATGCTTTTATATGCGTGGCAAAAGTGGGGATATATCACCATAACACAAGTGAACATTTTCCGGAATGTCCCCGAGACTGTGTTCCGAACTTGAAAATTGTGATAAGCAGCCAACGTTAAGTGATTGTATTCTTTGATGATGTTATGTCCAGACCATTTTGTTTTGAATCCATATTATCACCGATGAAGAATAAGAAATGGAAGTTTTGACTACCAGGGCCCCAGGAAAGTCCCGCCCTGAGGAGTGACCGCTCTCCAACTTCTGCTGGCGATCTCCGCATGCACATGCTACACGAAACTAAAGCATCTGTCGCGATTGTGGATGCTACGATTTCTGTATTTCGGAGACATTTACTGCGAATCGGAATGTGTAAAAGAGAGGAAAGAAGATGAAACAAGAAGATAGAGAAACGCGAGAAGAGTTTTCTGGAAGAGGGCAAAAACCAGAATATGCGTTGTTTTGTATTCTGTAAAAATCCCTGTATCGGTTCAAACTACTGATATTTTACTTGGTAAACCACACATAAATTATCGCCGATAAGGTAAATGAAAAAGAGAGGCTTTGGTATTAAGCAGAACCTTTAATTGTAAGTCGAAGTTGTGCTTATTGTTACAACGTACACGACGTCGATTCTCTAGTGATAGCGTTGCGTGCTAGAGAGCCACGATATTTTAACAACTAAAAAACACACCACTAAAACCATTACCATTCCTCTTTCCGATCATCAGTCAGCTGATATACACAATTTCAGAACAACCGGGCGCCACGAGTTGGTTGATGGCCATTGTAAGTCAAATGCTTCCTTAAGATCGAATAGTACTACGATTATTACATGTGAGTTGTCTATCGTGTGTAGTACCTCATCCGTAACTTATAATAAAGATGTCCGCTAAATGCTTACGAAAGTCAAATTAAGAAATTGGTATGATGCCAATATGATAATTTAACTGCTGAAGTACTATTGTATTCAATGCTTTCTACATAATTGGTAAGATGCCGATATCTCACAAATCTTTTATAGACCAGTAAAAGTAGCTCGTTTTTATGAAGATAGCGGAAAAAATTCGAAACAAGCTGAAATTCAGTGTAGGTGACCAGAACAATGTACAGAACAACATAGTAAAAGTCTCGGGGTGTAGGTGGTGGGCTAACGCCGCCATCTTGAAAAGTCTCAGACCCGACTCATAGTATGACATACAGAATACTGTACATTAAGGATATTTGTGTTGACCCCTTGCAATTGTGGCACGGAGATGCCACATCCCATAAATAAACCTAATTCACGCTTTTGAAAGTTATTTGGACCAAAAGCTTTCCCGACGATTTTCACGGTTCCGAGGAGAGCTTTCAAAGCTCCCGGAATCAGAAGAAGACGACGACGAAGTGACTGTACGCTGTGGTGAAGTTAGGGCGTAAACTGTGACTGCTTGAAACATTCTAATTGTTGGTATTTCAGTTTCAATCGAATTCTTTGAATTTCTAGCAGAAAAGAAGGACGATATAACAAGGATCACGGAAATAATATAATTATTGTCAGCAAATGCCAGATATGTGCTGTAGATTTAATAAAAAATGCATCGCTTCGAAATCCTTTGTTTCTGAGTAATGTAACATGAGGCTCGAATCATTTGTGCGTTAATTGATCGAATTGATATTGTTATAAGCAGCCCTGGATTAACGTCTAGGCTGAGTAGGCTGGAGCCTAGGGCAGCATGTAGCCCAGGGGTGGTATATTTCGCTTTCCATCCCCACCCTTATATAGTATAATACAGATTCAGAATGAATTAATTTATTGCAATAGAAATCTTCCATGTGGGCGTTTCTGTATTATAGACATGGTTTTAGAGTGATTCTGTCGTATAAATGTGTATGAAACAGTAATACTGTGTAGCCGCGACTAAGTGTCTACGACGATTGTTGATTACAACACAAGAACTGCGTCTATTTTCTTCAGCACCTTCAAATTCGGTAAGTAAAAATAAATTTGAAATTATTTTTTGGGGTGGGGTGGGGGTTCCGGAAGTATAACCTAGGGCTCCAGAGTGTGTTAATCCGACCCTGGTTATACGATATAATATTTTTAATATTACGATATAATATTTACAGAATTAATAAGTTATTTACTATTTACATATGTTACTCTTTTTTGTCGGGGCCTCTGATACTTATTTACATTTTTTTTACTATTTACATAGGTAACTCTTTTACTACCGTCAATTAGTGCCAACAAAGAAAGGGGGATGACAAGTGGAATATGTGAGGGCGTTCATTGCAAACTGATGCCGTTGTATGGGTGCACAGCTTGTGCCTCAAAAAGTACACCATGCCTAACACTGTAGTAGCAGCTAAAAATAGATCAGGACAAAAATCATCTGAAGCGCGTGTTCAAGGAAGCCCAGTGAAATAGAAGCTGCGAAGTGGGAAGCTTTACTTTGACTTTCACAGTAGATGTCTGTTTTGCTGTGAAACCATAAACAAACAGTTCCTCGAGAAGGAGAAGAAGAAGGAATTGCACAGGAGGAAAAGTGTAACACTTATCGCAAGCCTCTCAGTTAAAGATAGTATTCTACGGATGGCAGAGAGTAGACATGACCAGCTTGGGCGTGCAGTGCAACGAAGAATAAACTGTGTCAGTGATTTAGTGGCTGCGAAAGGACGATATCACCGACAATGTTTTACAGATTTTTTTCACAAAGACTGGTATCAGTAAGAACAGACAAAGAGTGGGTCGACCTGAAGATGACAAGGTTACATCTGCTCTGAAAAAGCTGTACTCTATCATCGAAGAAAGCGAGGAATGTCAGTTTTCATTGACGGAACTGACAGACCAGCTAGACTCAGATGATTACATTCTAACTAAAAGAACCATAAAGAGCAAACTGGTAGAAAGATATAAGGATGGCATCATCGTAACCACCAGCACCAAGAAGCAAACAACCGTGTGCTTCAGAGGTACAGGACACAAGATACTAACTAACGCATGGTATTACGAGAGGGAGGCAAATGAAGAGGATGAAAGGCTGCGAGTTGTAAAGGCAGCAGTAGCCATCATCAGAGAAGATATACGATCAGGTGTGTATGATATGAAATCGTATTCCAGTGGTGAAAAGTTCTTTGATGACAAGACAACAGTTGTCCCTACTACACTACAGGTTTTTCTGGAAGAAGTTATGTCAAGGAAGAAAACTAAGCTTGAACAGCTACGATTAAAATGTGATGCCATCGCACATGCGATCATAACAGCCACACGACCGAGGTCTTTTATATCATGTTTGCAGTTAGGATTAGGTGTGTATGTGCATAGGAAGTTCGGTTCACGTATCCTTCAAGACATGTTGGCAGCACTTGAGTTCAGTTCCTCTTATTATGACGTCCAGAGATTCGAGTCTTCTTCCATCTATCAGCAGGTACCAGAGCAATTGCCAAGTACGTTTGTGCAGTTCATATTTGACAATGCTGACATCAACATTAACACAGTAGATGGTCGAAATACATTTCATTGCATGGGTACCATAGAATGTGCTACACCATGTACTGGTGTCATACTTCCAAGCAACATTGTGAGACTGACACGAATGCCTTCTGCAAGGGAGCTGGGTGAAAGACATGCAGTGCAAGTCCAGACCTGTGCAAACGTGAAAGACTCTGAGAAAGGATTGCATTCTCTCAAGCTACAACAAGTACGGTGCAGACCCATTGACACGATAACACAACCTACTTCAGAATTACTTTGGATGTATGGGAAGTGGAAAAAGGTAACATCTATTCGTGGATGGAATGGCTTTATGGAGAGACTGACAGGCACCATGGGATTTCAGAAGTCATCCATTCTTCCGTTCGTGAACCTCCCACCGACATAATATGATGACATCTACACAAGCCTATGCATAACCGTGGACAGATTCAAACAACTGAAACAAAAAACCTGTTTTGTAGCATTTGACGAACCACTGTACCTGAAGGCCAAGGAAGTAGTTGAAGCAGCGTATGACAGCCAGGATATGCAAAATGCTGTACGCCTAGGTGGTTTCCATCTTTTACTGTCATTCTTGGGGGCCATTGGTGTCATCATGGCTGGCAGCGGGCTGAAGGAGTTATTATCCGAGGTGTATGCCACAAACACAGTTGAGAAGATGCTGAGTGGTCGAGCCTATTCACGTGCGGTTCATGGGCATATTTGTCACCTTGCCCTTGGTAAAATAGTGTTAGAAAACATTCATCTTACATCAGAGTATGAGAATGCACTTCTCAGCCATTTTCATGAATTTGGAAGCAAGTCTCTATGCATCTCTGATTCTGTAGTAGTGGAAGTATCAGATCTCATCAACATTCAATTACAGAAATTGCAGAGCAATGGTCCAACAGTTCAGTTGTGGGTCCAATATTACTGGATGGTCACAATAGTTAAGAATTTCATCACCGCTGAACGCATGGGGAATTGGCAATTGCATATTGAAACTGTAAGCGACATGCTGCATTTTCTTTCATGCAAGTGGACACTTCCCATATGCGAAGTCATGTCACCTTTACATATAATACATGTTGAAGCTACACTCACGGATGGACAAAGAGGAGTTCCAGAAATCTGTCAATGATGGGTACTTCACCATACGCAGAATAGACAAGTTCTAGTCAGGGACGTGGTCTGATATGGTCATCGAACAGTCACTGATGGGATCAATGAAAACATCAGGTGGACTTAGTCATGGTAGAGGCTTCTGGGAAGGTGTTCTTAGTCGCTGGATTCTTGGAGCACCAATACAGCAGTCTGTGTGTAACTCATTGGAGTGTATCTGCTTTGCACATTCTGAAACGAGGGATCAACATGTCGACTGGAATGATGTTCGTTCCTCCCGAGATGATGCTGACGTTGCAAAGCTCGATGTGTGGTTTCAGCAGCATCCACCCTTTCCTGTATTACCAAAACTGGTGTCTTTATGCTCTGGCATCGTCGTTGATCAAGAAACCAACTGTCATGAAGCATACAGTGTGGGGAGAAAGCTCATGTCCGAGCATGAAGGTCACACCTTTGGGGAAGTCAAATTATCCAGAAAGAAGATAGTGAAATCCCTGGGGAGTGTAAGCAGTTGTGTAAGGTTTGACGGCATTCCTGTTGCAGTCGATCCTCTCCTTCTCTTTCAACGTATCAGTGTCTGGATAATATCTGAGGAGGACATACGATCTTATGTGCATCATGAACTTGCACCTTTTCCTTTAAGCCTGTTTGATGAGAATGATATGCGAAACACACAGAAGTCGGCGTTGTACTATGTTTTTGCAGCTAAGGATCTAGAAAAATTACCAGAGAACTTCACATATATTGTTGACGGTGGCTTCCTCCTTCACCATGTGGTGTGGGCCACAGGCAGCACATACGAGGACATTTGCAGTACCTACATTCGCTTTGTGAGATGCAACTATGGTAACTATGCCGTCATTGTCTTTGATGGGTACAATAGTAACTCAGCGATCACAGAGACCACTGAATTCACTCGACGTGGGTGCAGGGCTCCAGAGGTGGTGTTCAATGAGACCACAATTGCCACACCACCACCACAGGAGAAGTTTCTGTCAAACAGATCAAATAAACAGTCCTTTATTACACTTCTCAGAAAGGCATTGCATGAGGAAGGGTTCACAACAAAGCAAGCAGAGGAAGATGCAGACAGACTTATAGTGACATCAGCTATTGATATAGCAACGAGAGGCCAACAGACAGTTGTGGTTGGTGAAGATGTCGATCATCTTGTGTTGCTGGTGGATTTGACGCCCTCTTCCCATGAGATTATGTTCTTGAAGCCAGGTAGACCCAAAGTAAAAGGAATAATTTACTCTTCTAGGAGTCCACCATAATTCACCTTTGAAGGAATGTCTGTTATTTGTGCATGCATTTACTGGCTGTGACACCACCTCAGCCATCTTCCGCAAAGGAAAACGATCACTTGTGAAATTAGTGCGCGACAAGGAGGGCACACTGAAAAATGTTGCGCAGATCTTTGCCAATGGGTTCGAATCTCCTGATTCCATCGCTGCTGCGGGATCAACTGTCTTTCTTCTCTTGTATGGTGCACCACAATCTGAGATATCCCTGAACAACCATCGCTTTGTGACCTTTCACAAATATGCTGCTAAAGGCTGTCCACAGTTGCATTCGTAACCCCCTACAGAGGCAGCAGCACGGGAACACAGTTTACGTGTATACCACCAGTTGCAGGCATGACGTGGATGCCATAAGCCTCCAGAAAAAGGCAGCACAGGGCCTAGTCCCTATCACAACGCTGGACAGTTATCCCTGATGAACTAATGAAAGTGCTATTCTGCAGGTGCACCAAGGGATGTGGCCCATCATACGGTTGCCGTAAAGCTGGAATGCCTTGCTCGTATATCTGCTCTAAATGCAACGGCGTATCATGTCTCAATTCAGCTCCTCCTTGTGATACCCTGGACCAAATTCAGCTCCTCCTTGTGATACCCTGGACCATGATGGAGACATGTTGAATGAGGACCAACTGGAAAACCCAACATACCCAGAGGAACAGGATAAGACCACTGAGGAACAGCAGGATGATTGTGATGAGCTGCAGGGCAGCCAAAGTGACGGGCTTTCTGGCCAAAACCCATGTCTTGTAGTTCTACGTTCTGCAGCAGGGAAGCGTCGGAAACTACATTGACAACAAACACATCGATCCTCATTTACGAAAGACCTATTGATTGCTGGCAAAATTGTGTAGAGGCCATTTTTATGCAGTACATCATGCTCTATAATTTTCATATAGAACATTTTTCGATCCAATGAACTGTTTGCCAAGAATTGGAGAAAACTGGAGTTTGACTGCAATTTTTACATTTTTTCAAGATGGCGGACATTTTTCAAGATGGCGGCATTAGCCCACCACCTACACCCCGAGACTTTTAGTATGTTATTGCTTGCAGTCTTCCGGATATATGTGCCCAATTTCAGCTTGTTTCGAATTTTTTCCGCTATTTTATCTACTTTTACTGGACTATTTAGTGATATTACTGGATTTTTCTTTGCCAGAGATACAACTTAAGCGAGCTTCCATGCACTAGGTAAGTATCCGTAAGAAAATGAGAAGTTCACTACGGGTATCAAACTCAATTTAGCATTTGAACATATTCCTTGATGTGGTACCCAGGTAGTATTTGCGTTTTTCGTAAATCTATCAAAAGATGGCTAGTATTTTAGTTATGACAGCTTCATCTAAACAACATCATATTTTCGGAATGAAATTAGCTTGTTCTTTGGTTCTAATGATTTTGTCGGTCAAGCTTCACTTACATTACTACAAATTTTTCACTGTATTCTAAATGTGGGGCAATGATGTTTTTACTAATTTGTAAATATTGCATTTGCTGATAGTTACTTTTGTATATTAGGCTATGAGTTTGTTCAGTATATGATATAGTGTACTACTTTAGGTATGTCTTGACATTATTAAAGTCTTATTTGAAACTTTCATTACCTGTCTTGATTATTATAGTCAGCCATCTATAAAGCCTTGAGATATATTCTAAAATACAAATAAACTTCTCTTACAGCATTTTTCAGTGGACCAATTATTCAACCTCAAGTTCTTTTCCAGGAAGTCTTGTATCCATATACAGTTCATGCCTTGTTACTTGATAAAGCCTTGATTCTTGAATTATTATTGGACGATATCAAATGAGTTAGTCCTGAAATATCTTCTGCTCTATTCCAGTTATTGTCTATATTCAGGTTAGCAGAAAGAGACGTTAAGAAAATGCCTAGGCGTGGTATTGCCTATGGATTCCTATATAAAGTTTACAGGCCCATAACTCCCGAACCCATTGCTGACTGACGCTGGGAACCCATATGTATGTTAACTAGAACTGGCTCTTTCAGTATATGTGTCGCATTTCGCCATTGCGGATTCAAAGAAGTTCAGTGTTACTTGTAAGGCTTAGGCCAGGATAGGGGAGGGAAAAGAGCTTGGGAAGATGTCGGACAGGGCTTATGTTGAAGGTTACATCCCAGCATTTGCCTGGTGTGACTGAGGAAAACCTCAGTTTGGACAGTAGACCTCTGGGATCGAATCTAAGACCTCCCAAATGCTACACCAATGTTCTACCACTGAGCTACAGCGGCGGTTCGGGTTAGGAGAAATGTATGCTACGTGAGTCAATCAATATGATTTTGTTGTGATGAAATCAGCACCTCTCTCATTAAATTATGATGTGCTGTTCAAACATGAATACACGGAAACAACGATCTCTGAATGTTGGTGAAAAGTACTTCTATCACCTCTTTTAAGAGGAGCAAATTGTCAACTTAACATTATTTCCCATGGACAGGATGGGCTATATTAAAAGTCAGTAAACGTTAAATATGTTCTGAGCAAAAGAGTACGAGCGTGAAATTTGGAGAACACTTGTGGGGAAAAGTTTGGTCGGTATGTTGGTGTCAGTCCTCAGTTTAATTACTCAAATGACGGGATAGTACCTCAAATAACGTCCTACAAATTATCTTCTCCATTCCTCTTGCAGAAAGAGTGAGGGGCACCATAAGAATTATAATGCTCTGACTCGTAGCAGGATCAGATCGCGTAATCGTCGGTTCTATCCAAAAACCTAAATTTAAATGTTAGATAATAATAGCAAACGTGCAGCTTCTGGCTGCTCTATCTTTTCGTTCTTACCTTTATGTATAATGCATAAGAAAATAAGAAATCAACACGAGAACACAAACACAGTAGATAATTATTTGAGTTTTAATTTAGAATGATTGTAAATAATTATTAGCATGCGCTACGCAGATATTATTTACGCTCTTCAGAAATGAATTTACAAAATCCTTGCTCCATATTTTTGTGACAGAACTAAAAGTGACTTGTGTTATATTTTACAACTCAGTAGGTGAGGTACCTACGGAAATGACTGCGTATCATTCTTCGAGGTTAATAATAATAGATCTGCCGGAAAACCGTCCATGTAGAATTATTATTGTATTATGGTACTGGTTTGGATGAAATTATTAAAATGTTCCAACAAAAGTGAACTGTAAATCATTTTCAGTTCTGAGAATAGTTGTTAGATACAGAAGAATATGATCACATGAGGCCATATGAAAAAGGTAGTATGGCTTATGGCTAATCTGTTAGGTTAGTTTAGTTAGGTTACAGGTGGTTTCCAAATAGTCAATAACGTTTGGCAGGTAGAGGAACTAAAACGTAGCTCATTATTCACAAAGAACTTAAGACGTGTTAGCTTTACGCATGACAAGCGAATGTCTACCCACTGAATGTATTTAAATAACGTTTATGATTCGGCGAGATGAGTTTAGAAGGAATAAGAATTCGATACCATACGCGGATGGATTGGAGAAAAGATTAAAGCAACAAATAAAAATAAAACAGTATGATCGGGCATGAATTAATGATGTATTCTAAGCAGGTTACACACACATTACTTTTTCACGTAATCGTCGAGGCGATTGAGATATGCATCAGACAGCAGTACCCACTGTTTCTTCCAGACATACTTTCGGGGGGCTTTGCAGTCCGGGAAGTTTTCAACCGCACCCCAAAAAGATTTAGTGTTAGCATTTATAAAACTCAAAAGTATACTGGAATACGCATATAAAAGTACATTTTATAAATAATGTCCATGTTATTTTGTGGTTAACTAAGGAAGTATATGACATGTTCTTAAGTAACATTAGTATTGTTTTATATTTTAGCACTTAGGAGCTAATATGCATTATTTAACATTTTCGTGAGCCTTCCACGACTTGATTTTGCAGCCCCGAAAGAAAATTCATGAAAAAACACTGGCAGTTACAATACGTTGATGCCGTCTTGGTAGACCCTGCTCATTGAACCACTTTGTGGCAGCTGTCTTGACTTCATCGTGTTCTAGACAAGTGCGTTTTGAGCCGCGGAAAAGTAACTGGTGGTTCAGTCCCGGCTGTATGGGGGTGGATCCACACTTCCCACTCGGAACGTTGCAACAACTGTTAAGTCTGGTGGGATGTGTGGGCTCAGGCATTGTCAAGAAAGATGATTACACCCTCACTCAATATGCCTGGCCGTTTCTGTCTGATGGCTTCTACGGGTTGACGATGTATCTCCGCTGCTCGAACATTCCTCGCCCACAAGAAGTGTATTACACCTTACACTTCCACTGAAGACTAATTCTGCAAGCGTTTCGCCATTGCATTGGCTACTACTCAACTGACGGTAAAAGTAAAGCTATCGAAACTTGCCACGCGTATATAGCGCTATCTGTTGCACCTCTGGATAAACCAATTCCTTACCTTTCATTTCGTTCAGTCACATAATGCTTGTTGTAACCTTTTTCCTGATCCATCTACATAATATTGTCGTTAGGGGAGACATTGAAAAGTGAAGGCGTTCGCGCGGGTAAAAAGTGTAAGTTTCTTTTATTATGGCTCTCTACTCTCAGTCACTGTAATCTAACTCTAATACATGTCATTGTCATGAAACTTAAGATGAAAGTTTAATCTTAAATGATATCTTCATCTTATAGTTGGCCATGGAAGTGCATTATACCTTTGGTCGACTGTAGATAATGGATAGATTTACTTAGAAACCGCTTCTTTATACCATATGTGTTTCCCTGTTGTGTTTTGAGGATAACTGAAAGGAATTAGTAGTTTACAAAATTATGTCAAATAGTATTTTAATATTTTCCTCTCGGAATTGAGTAATATATCACATGGATCAACAAAAGAGTTTGAGGGAGAGAAAGAGGTTGAAGAACGCCTCTCGTTTCTGGAATAAGTACATTAAAATAATACAAATTTCGTATTCAGTTCTCGTTAAAGCATACGAAACCTTGAACATGCAAGCAGTGTCTATTCCCTAATATTCTCAATAAATTTGATGAACAGAATAGGGTGATCGACAACTAAATAACAATAGAAATAATGGTAGTTTCATTATGTAAAATGGGGTTCTGAAGAAACAAGAGCAAAACAATTTATCATTTCTAATTGATGTTCTGGCTTGCATTAAATTTTCTGACAGTCAAGTTTGATTCTGTTACTAATCACAGGCAGAGGGATTCTTTTCCACGCAAAGCAAATGCATGCATGGATTCCGTGACCTCATTTGTTTCACGTTATATCCTCGTCGTAGTGGAAGCTTTCTTCTGAATATTTCAACGAAAGAGAACAAACAGAAAAACAAAATGAAGCACGTCTTCTTCTTTATTTTCTTTCATGCATTTTCATTTTTGTTTTATTTTGTCTGGTCGTTCTTCGATGTTGTATGAAACACTTTTATTTTTGCTACGGTTAACTTCATACGCATTTAAAATAAAAGGGATATTTAATTAGCTGCTTGATTCTTGATTGGTTCTCTACTTCCATCCTATATATCAAATGAGAAAAGTTATACAATATCCTGGTGCGATATAGAATTTCAAAAAACTGGTTCAACTAGTAAGAATGTGTCTCAGCGACCCCATAAGCAGAGTACGGATAAGTAAGATAATTTGTAAGATAATTTCTAGATGTGCAACGGATTGAAATAAGATGATGCTTGTCACCATTACTGATTAACTTTGTGATAGAATATGAGATTAAAAATAAAAGAGGACAAAAAGGGACTAACGTTGAATGACTTGAATTAACTGTTCGTATACGCGGATGTTATAGATTTAATAGGGGACAATATAGATGCACTTGTTGTCTTAGTACTAAACGATGAGATATGGTACCTGGTAAACATAGGGAAAACAAAATACGTGATAATAAGCCGAAACACAGGGAATCACGAAAATAGATACATAACAATTAAGAATGAGAACATAGAAATAAGTAAATAAATTTAAATAGTTAGGAGCATATGCAATTAGCAAACACGAGGTTACGGAAGAAATAAAATGTCGTTTAGCATCGAACAACGCATGTTTCTATTCGGTTCAGAAACTCCTAACCTCGCGATTAATATCAAGTTGACATATCAAGGAAGTTGACATTAAAAATACACAGAACGGTTAGTTTGCCGGTAATAATTTACGACTGCGAAAGTTGGAGTATTACCATAGCAGCTGAACTTAAATTAGGATTGTTTGAAAATAAGATCTTGAGGAAGATATACGGGCCGAAGCGGGACGAGATGACTGGAAAATCGAGGAGACTGCATAATAAAGAACTTCACGGATTGTACGATTCACCAGATGTTGAAAAAATAATGAAATCGCGATGATTAAGTTGGATAGGCCATGTAGTTCCGTTGGAAGAAAAACGAAGACCTCCATATTCCACCTTGGTTAAAAAGCCGGATGGAAAGAGTCCGTTGGGAAAACCAAGATGTCGTTTGGAGGACAATCTTAGAAGGGATCTTCGAGAAGTAGATTATTTTTTTTATGAAAACTAGCTTGATATTCCCCAGGATAGAATCCAATGGCGAACGATTTTTACTGCGGCGATTAACTTGCGAGTTCCGTAAGTCATAGAGTGAGAAAGTACGTAAGTTCCGTCGAGGTTCCAATCTCCTTGGAACCCATTGTTTTGGACTCCAATTTTTCCTTCCAATTCACACTTACTCTTAATAATCCGCTGAGTATTTCTGGGGACTGCTGTGAGTTCAGTGACACCAAGTTAAGAAATACCTTTCTGCTAGCAGCAAACCTATCATCCAGGTCCGTGTTCAATCTATCGAAGAATTTTCAATACATATCTAAACAGGACTTCTGTAAGGCAAATATATCTGTGTCTTCATCCGGTGCTGTCTTCCTGGGCATTATTATCTTGTTCATTTCACGCTTTGAAAGGTGTTTCAATTCCGAAATTCTCCAAACGTTGCTTATTTACCTCTTGAAGCTAGTTTTTCTTTGCTAAATCGGTCGCCTTCTGGGTGATTTTGTCGAACAGCTTCTGGACATCTTTCGAAATTTCCTCAGACCTGTCTCTGCAGTAAGAAAATCGACTCCCCTCGACTGCAAGTACAGAACTGGCTTTAAAATCTGAAACACCTTCAGCGACAGGAATGATGTCCCTATCGTTTTGAATGAACACCATTTTTTCAGAAAGCTACAAAACTATGTAGCAGTCGTTGCATTAATGGTGAGCTCGAATCAGATGTATTGCAGGAATTCTACAAGGTTCAGTGGCTCCTTTCGGGATTTAATAATCCTACTAGGACACGATGTTTCCTAATCCAAGTTTTGCAAACCTTATGAAGATGAAGTATTTCCCTTTCTCCTTCCTTCAAAGACTTTTCGACTACAAACTTCTCATTTGTGGGTTGAAATGAAAACTCTTGTGAGAGAAAACAGATCTTGTGCAAAAATAGAAAATGCAGTTACCTTTTGACTGGTAGCATTGAGGTTGTTATTGAAATCGTAAAATAGAAAGCTTCGAGAACTGCGTTTGCGATGTTGCCCTTCACACATTGAAATTTCCTCTCAAGCTGGGGCCTGTGTCGGTTGCTAGACCAACAAATATCTCAGGTCAGTAACGATTACCGAGTTGGAACCTGGTGGTTTCGAACAAAGCTTTTCCTGTGCTATCTTAAATATCCACCACCGTAAACAGTCAAAAAAACACCTTCCGTGAGAAGAGGTATTAAAATCAGATGACAAACGACTAGGGTGGCAAGAAGACAATGATTAAAAAGCCGGACACATTAATTTGGACAGCCGGACTTTATTAATTTGCAAACCTGTGCCCCACATATGACAATTTGATTCATTAATTGCGTTTAGGCATCTTTGGCTCAAACAAGCTGGGAAAGGTCAAAGAGGATGGAGGAGAGTATTTGCCTCGTGAAACTGAAGCAAACTCTGAGATACAAAATAGTCGTTTGCGGGCTTCGAACTCAGACGTCTAACCACTGCCGATTCGAAATGAGAAGCCCTGATTTGCGCACTGATTGGAAACATTATAGCTATAAAGAACAGTGACATTAGCTATATTCCCTTGCGGCCGCGAAAACCTGAACATAACAAACACTACGTCGTTGAACACAAATTCCTAAATTTGCGCAATACAGAAATACATTTTTCAGCTTTCTATGTTCTATTAACGTACAAGAAATACACCTGAAAATTAAAGGAAACTTCTGTTTGTTTTTCTTTTGGTTTTAAGCCGAACAGAATGGAAAATGGAACGTTCCTTTCTCTACTTTTCAATACTCTGAAAACAGTGATAGAGTAAAAAAGAATGAAATAAACAAGGTTCTGCCTTTATTACGCAGGGAAAGCAAAGATAAGGAATGATAAGAAAATCTGTTTGTGATTATATGCTAATTGAATAACAACGTCATAACCTCACCCTTGGCATACGATTGTTATGAACAAACTGAGATCGCGGTCTCTTTCTTTCAGCGAAGAGTAATTGTTAGAACAGACTCGAGCACACTTTTGTAAACAAACTGATACAGGATGGAAATGAATAAATAATACGTGACAAAAAGAGAGAATTCTCTCCAGTGACAACAAAGAAAGAAGAAAAAATACACACAGATGCTGATATATAAAAGTATATCGTAAACTTGCTTTTAGAGTTTAGAGCGGATATATTATTATTAAGAGTCCAAGTGAAGTGAATATAATATCACTATAATTTATACTAACTTAAGTTCGTAGTGAAATTCTATAAATACAAATAGCTGCATTTACATTTTAAAACTCTTACCTTATTGATATTTCTCTACTCCTCGAACGGCTTTTAGTAGCCGCTTGTTCTGCAGGAATTCTTTAAAGATGTCACTGCACGTTCCATTCTCACTTTTTCCTTCAAAGTTGAAACAAATTTGAAGTTCGGACTTAACTGTGGAGATATTAAGTCGGTTGCGTTCTTTTGTCCAAGCAGCATTCATTAATGAAAATACTCGTTCGCAGTAAGCATTACTACTTTGTATGGAAAGTATAAATGAACTGCCTTCTTCAAATTTTCAAAACCTTTCTTGCTTGCTGTTCTCGTACTTTCGAAAAGTTTTAAATCGTTATCTCCAACAGTTGTACAATTATTGAACGTATCTGAGGCTGCTACTTATTGAAACACCTTGAATTCTTCGAAAAGTCCATCCATGTTAATGGACTTAATATCTTCAAAAGAAGAATCGGGATTTCCAAGCGAAAGCAACGAGAGTCTCTTATGTAAACTTGTTTCACTGAAATCATACTGCTCGCGAATGTTTTCACAAGCCCGTTTATAAAAATCAACAAATCCCATTCGCACTTTGTTTTATCACAAGGAACTAATAGTTTCGTCTTAGGATTAACAAACAACATATCGAAATAATATGATATGTCTGTTTTTGGTAGTATAGCAACGTGTGTTTTTAGTTCACTTATATTTTTAGCTATTTTTATTAAATTTACCAACATTTATCCATTTTTTTTAATTATTTGTTATTTATTCACCTACTACTTCCGCAAGGTGAACAAAAAATTATAAATCTAAATCAATTTTTTGATTATTTTATCCATTCACCCACTAATTCCGCAAGGTGAACAAAAATGAAAAAAAAATAAAAAATGGATAAAAAGTTGGTAAAATTGATTAAAAATAGCTAAAAATGTAAGAGAACTAAAACTTTAACTGAGAAAGAACATACCTTGCTATACTACTTGGTGTATCTTCTATGAAGTTTCAATACATTTTTAAGCTCAGTGTTTGTTTGTAGGCGCATTTTTTTTTACAGAGCTCCTTATTATAATAAATTTAATGAGGGGTGATAGTTCCCTGTGGGCCCCAAAGTGCAAAATAAGCAAAACATTTTTGGCTCAATATTTGTTTGTGGAGCAGAAAATAGGGAATGGTGCAAAACAAATCTATAAAAGACACACCTTTTCTCTGTGTTTCTCATACAGGATTTGGAACCTGGCCATTGCTCACATTAAAGGTGGTGAAAAACTTAGAGTAGAATAGAAGCCAATTGAAAGAAAAAAGTTTTGTTATATATATCTCCCTGTTTCACCATATTTATGGCTATGAAATTCAAAGGGCTCTAATACACAAGTTGAAGACAAGTATAGAATTTTATAACAATGGAATTTTAATTTCATGAAGCTTATTTCAATCTTTATTGATAGAGAAGGGATGGCTACGCAAAGTGTAGAATGAGCCCACAAACAACAAATAAGCAAAATATTTAAAATACTGTTAAAAGAAATACAGGTTTACGGAGCTTTACGCCCACGCTAAGGAAATGTGTTATAACAAAGGTTTAAATGTGTGAATACTCATAATGAAATCTTCTTGAAACTTCCTACTGAATAAAAAAAAAATATGTCTAAGAAATTTTCTCCAATTATTTTCATTCAATATTAATTTAATTCCATTTGTTCCTTTAATTCCATTTGTATGACTTTTGCATACAATTAAATCTAAATTATATGCAAGTATAAATTTTTTGGTTTGGTTGTTTAAATTCTTTCACAACTGAATACCGGTGGCTAAGAAATTCATACAATTTATCATAACTTACAATTAAGGAACTACTTCTAAAACAAGCTCTACATTTTCTTGAAATCCTCGAATCGTAATATTAACATTTTCTGCTAAGGTAAGTTTGGTTTCAGGATTCATATATAAAGAAAAAATATTCAATTATTAATTATTTCTTTCCAATCATAATTGCATATAATGTATGATTGGGCACATTTTCTTCAAAATTAACAATTAGCTTCAAATTGGTCTTATCTGATGTAACCACTTCCTTATGTTTACTAGTATTAATTACATACATTAGTCTATTAGTTTTAAATTATAGTGGATCATAATACATTTCAGTATTACCACACATATATCTTTTACAACTTGCATACTTCTCATACATCTTCAAATATGAGTAGCTAGATGTAAATTCAATGACTCAAGTGGATATATTTCATTTCATCCATTTCTAAAATTTATGTTTTGGACCTTACAATGATCAAAATTTACTTGTATCATGTTTCTGAGTAGAATCACTTTTATCAGTTTGAAACAAAAAATCACAAAATTAGCATATAAAATTCATGTGAGTTAAATTGAGGGGTTAAATCAAATTCAAAATATTTTAAAGATACTACCTTTTCTAAACATTGATGCATATTAAATAAAATTGGAATGTTCTCTTGCTTCAACATACTTGCTCTTAAAATATTAGCATAACTGGCATTATACAACAGGCACCCTAATTTCCATAGATTTAATAGCAATTTTTGAAGGATGAATATTAGTTGTTCCTTCTTGTCGAGCATTATTAACTAACTTGAATTTTTACCTACAACTAAACAATTATCATCATTTTGATTTCTAGAAAAAGTATATTTTAATACACCTTCCAGATAATTTCTTTGTAATCTGAACTAAATACAGGTAGCAGTTTTAGTGGAAATGAAAATTCCTCATATGTTCTCCTAAACCAATGAAGTCCAACCCATCCACCTTGATCATAATAATTCACTTCAGGTTTTGAAAATAAACAAGTATTGACAGCAGTTGAAGTTATACTTGGATAATGAATAATGTCTAAAATTTGTCCATGCTTACTAATTTGAATATGAGAATATAAGTGAAGAACATAATTATTTAGTAATGTAGCATCATCTCCTTCTGTAGTTGATGATACCACTGTATATTCACCGTTTGCATCTCTCCATCTGATTTCAAACAGTAAATATAAATCAGCAAAATAGGGGTGTATAAGACCGTCCCCAACACCTATTTCAAACTCAACAATTTTATTAGGTCTATTTAACTTACTTATTGTTTTCTAGTTTGGTTTAAACGATTGTTTCTCATAGCTCTCAATATGTTCAATTTATATAGAATACAATTATTTAATTAATTTGTAAAATTACTGTTACTTTTGCTCCTCCAAAATGAATAGGTTTTTCATTTTCATTTTCGATGCTAATTACTATTTCATTAATTCTATTGTGTTGAACATTAAAAAATAGAGGGTGAAGAGGAGAGTAAGTAATTTGATGTTTAAACTTTGTATCAGTTTTAAAACAAGAAAATAAAATTACTCATTTTATCATCTTTAAGATGCAACCCATCAGCAATAGTATATTGAATATTGATAGTATCAAATGGAATAAAAGAAGGAATATTTTCTCCAAAATAACTCTTTCCACTTTCTAATCTTTCATTTTCAAATCCTAAAACCTTTCCAAATGTTTTTATATTCTATATTTTTATCCTTTACAGTAATTTCAACTCTACATAATATTTTATTTTCAGAAAGTCACACATATTTCCAAAAAACAATTTAATGAATAATAATATTGGTCCTCTGGTACTGTTATTCCTTCATCCCCGAATATAAATTGATTATTTTCAGCAGTGATATTACGTGTTAAATATGTTGTAAAGAAACGAACTAAACCAACTAATAAGTTATTATATTGATTACTTATTGGATGATTAACTCTTATTTTGAGAACAGAATTATTTCCAGATAACATGTAAGTACTCATTTATTAAGACAGAAAACTTGTAGTATTTTAATTTTCTGAAGTTATTACTAAAACTATCTCCACTACTAAACATTTTCAAAACTATTAAAAATAAATTACCACATAACAGATCCAAATTCTTGAAATCTTTCATCATTATAATACATATTAGATCCTAAATATTTAATAAAAATTTAGGAGGATGTCCACCGAAAGAATCAAATATATATTTACATTAGTTCTGTTCCAAAAACAAATCCAGTGTGTTTCAATATTCTCAGATTGGTCTAAATTAACAATTCCACATTCATTTTTATTTGGTTGTTTTGGGAGTTCATTAATCATAAATACACCTTTGAAATATATTATCTTTAATTGGTTTACAAGTTTCTCAATATCAAAATTAGATAAAGGATCTAATATTTTTTATTAAACCTGAACTTTTCTCCATTGACCTATTATGTCTTTTAAACTCTTCAGGTGTTTCATTATCTTTTTTAATTTTATTTACGCTACTAACTGTTGAAGCAACACCTTTGGCAATGCCAGCAGCTGCTGCTAATGTTCCCAATACTGTTGCTAATATAACTAGAAATCCACAAACATGTTCTTTTCTCTTTTCAATCTTTCTAAGTTGAGTTAAACTTAAAGATAATGATGCTCCTTTATTGTCCTTAATCTCATATTTCTTATCACGCACATGCTTTTCACTAATAATATCATCACTTTTTATTCATGTAATTCTGTTGGAGTAAAATAAACATTTACAGCTTTTATTATATTCTTTTACAGAAACATTAAGAAACCTAAACCAAAGTTTTGTTTAAAGTTCGTAACTGTTCCTACTTCTAATGCAGCTATTTTTCAGGAATATTTCTATCATTTGCAAAAACTCTACTTCACACATTATCTTCTAATATTTTCTCAAAATTATGACGTGTTCCTAAATCTTTATTTTCATGATAGGCAATATCATGATGTTTACACGCTTCATCCAATTCAATAATTTTCTTATCACCTATATTCAGTCTTTCTTCAAGCTTCGTATAGGAGCCAGGATATAGGTATATACATTTCAGGCATACCTTTTAAATTTAAAATACCATTTATTAACTCTTATCCATATTTCCCATTATTCCAAAACCCATTTATAATTTTAATTAAGTATCCAATACCTTTAGGATCATTTGGAATTAAATTTGTTATTCTAGAACTAATCATATTCATAATACTAACCTTAGCGTTATAAATATTATCATCACCACCCATTTTTTACCATCTAAAACAACTAATCGATCAATTAATTTCCTAGTACCATCCATCCATTGGGGTATTTGAATATTTTTAATCAATGTCAAACTTTTGGTAGCCTTGGTTTCATGTTTTTTCATATATTGGTTTAATGTAATTCACATATTTATAAATACGATCAGAATTAACTTTCTGCTTCTAACATACCTCTAAGATACTGCTTCAGATTCTAAAATAACATCTGTATAATTTTCAAAATCGCCATTAATTCTGAATTATGTTTCTTTTTTTAAATTTCCCATAGCCCCATTGCCCCTGAATACTGTTTATTTCCAAGAACTAAATTATTATCAGCATCTATGTTTCCAATTTTACTTTCTCCTCCATGAGTAGAACGTATCCCAAATACCATGTCTCTATCTTTTGAATTTAAATATGGTTTTGTAATTTCACCAATGTATTCTATTCCTTCAACTTTATCTTTGATTTCACCTCGTATTAGACTAGTATAAAGAGGTGATTCTGATAAATTTGGATTTATTGTAGATGTTTTATGGACTACTGAAACTAGTGTGGAAATTAAATTTTTATTTTTTTCTGTTCAGTTAAATATATTTTCCCCAATTCTTTTCCAACATCCTGTATTGTATCAATAAGAGAATTATCCTGTTTTTTTATTTTTTTTTCGTGCGTTCCTTTATTTTGTCTTTAATTTCTTTGAAACTTTTAGTTAATTCCTCCTATAATTTTAAATCGTTTAGCCCTTTTATTATCATAAGGATTCATTTAATAGAATAAAATTTTTTAACGTTTACGTTCATGTCTAATGTTTACGCTTAAGTTTTTGTTTATGATTAACCGTTTACGTTTAAAAACTCTTTTATCTTATTTCTATATATTCCGTTATTTACCTTCTATGTTAAATCGATTGTAATAAATCGATAATCCTGAATCAAACACTTTAAACTTTTTAAACTTTTCGTAACACATATCACCTCCGACAAAATCATCATAAATATGCCTTAAATTTGTATTATCATCTTTAAAAATACTTAAAAAGTGCATTATCTCTTACTAAATGTTTAGAACATTTAGCATAACTCTGAACTAAATAGAATGTATTTAAATTTTTATGTCTACCACGAGATTAATAATGAGTAATATTATTTTGACGCTCTTTGATAAAAATTATCAAATGCAACAATAGTTTTTTTTCTTGGCAATCATCTACTGGAACAACGTTTTCATTATCGGAAGAAAAGAAAGACAATCTTACACCAATTATATCCTCTTATTGTTTATATCTTTCTTGTAAATATATATATTTATCTTGATTTAAACTTATAGTATATACGTAGATATATTTATTATTAATCCATCCAGGGTTTAAAATGAAATTCATAAACAACCACGTTTTATCACAATTACTTCATCCAATAATTAGACATCCTAATTTTTCAGGTAATAATTTTTCATTTGATTTTCTTTTTTCTTATCTTGAACATTTTTTCTAATATCCTAATTAATTTTACTGTTTCTCAATTAGTTATTATAAACATTTGTTACTTAAATGGATGCATATATAACACGAAATCTGAACAAGAAGAGATAAACAATAGTAAGGAGGAAATAGAAAATATTGATAAAACTAATAATGAAAAATTGGATGAAATAACGTCCATATTTGGAACAAATTTTGAAGAAATTAATGATAAAATAACTACAGTAACATCGGCAGTCGGAACGAAATTTGAAGAGGAAAACAAAAATAATATTGATGGGAAAATAGAAAATGCTGTTAAAATTTATAATGAAAAATGGATGAAATCGCATCAACAATTGATAGAAATTATAACGAACATAATAATCAAATAACTGCAATAACATCAACAGTCGGAAGAAATTATAACGAGCTTATAGAAAGGCACAAATTCATTTAATTATAAAATTAAATGGTAAAGTTGGTGGCGATCAAATATTTAAGTTTACACATAATATTCCTTATTTTATGTTTCCATATAAGGTTCAAATTTTAAATATACAGTCTTATTCTGATATTTTCCACGTAGAGATATTTGTTAATAACACGCGCATTAATTGATGTATTAATAAAGGAGATAAAATTTCCTTTAAACCAAAAAACTAGCTGCAAAGGAAGAGAATACAATTATTTCTATCTTCCTTCAAGTTTATATATTTGAACTCGAGTTTCACTAAATAAAGCATTTCAAATAAATGACATCGTTAGTAGATGTATGTTATGAACAAATAAAAGATTATTATTATTATTATGGATTGTTTGGAGATTTTAAACTAATAATTGACAAAGAAACTGGGTTATTTAATGCTAAAAATTGTCAACATGGTCGAAAAGAGTATAAAAATGGAAATATAAAGAAAACAGTAAAGGATTGTTTAAGTATTTTTGGAATACAATCCGGTGTCAGGAGGCTGCCACCTGAATTATTTATGAGATAAAAGGCAATAATAGTAAAATTGATAGAATTATAACAGGACAATATGTTTGCAAAGAACTAATTTTAAATATTGGTTGTTGAATATTAGTAGAATCTTATGATAGCTTTATTTTATATTATTTTAGTAATGAATTCGAAGGCAATAATGAAGAGCCTAAAAATAAAATAATTAAAATCGAGACTAAAATGAATCAACTTAAGAAAAAAAATTAGCAACTAGAACCTCTACTAGTAGATATTGTGTAAAAAACTAAAAAGAATGATAAACATCATACATTGACAATCATTCAGTAAAACAGTATTGATCCTGTTAGGCCTTATTACATCATAAGAACAATAAGAGGAAATTACATAAAATCAATTAAGAAATTAAAATCATAATATCCTGATATAAATATTGTTTTTAAAATAAAATATAACCCGAATGCTTTTAATTTATTATTAGAGAGGAACTTGATTATGTGGATTATATGTTTAATTATGTTGAATTAATTAATAATAAAACAATTGAAGACTTCAAAATTAATATTATTGGATTAAATAAGTTAAATATTTTTTCTTAGTTATAGATGGAGACATATTGTGTTAAGTGTAAGAAACAAACAAAAACACGAGATATAAAACATTAAACAAATAGAAATAATATATCTATTCTAAAAGGTAAATGTGTCACTTTTGCTTCTAATAAATCTAGTTTTTTAATAATGAAATAAATATTAGAGATGTAATTATTGACGAGTTACATAAATGAGCTAGAAGAAGTTATAAACGATCTAGAGTAATTACAAAAGGAATTGAATACTGGAAATTTAAAAGGAGTATAAAAATGAATGAAGGTTATAAATATATCCTAAATGTTATTGATGTATTTTCGAAATTTTTATGGTCCATTGCAGTAAAAGATAAAACATGAATGAACATTACTTAAGCTTTTAAAACCATTTTAAAATGTAGATTTCCAACACATTTACAAACAGATGATGGAAAATAATTTTATAATAATAATTTTCGGGAATTAATGAAAAAAAAATAATCACTACTCAATATATTCAGGTAAAAAGCCTACTATTGTAGGAAGATTTAATAGAACATTAAAACAAAAACGTGGAAACATTTTTTTCTGCAGGATAATTACAAATGGATTCATATTTTACAGAATCTTGTTAATGAATATAATGATGCAAGGCACAGTAGAATAAAAATGAAATCAAATGATGTAACTAAAAAGAATGAAAAGGTTATATCTATACAACTGAATATATTAAAGTTTCAAATAAACCCAAATTTAGAATTGGTTATAAAGTTAGAATTACCAAAACAAAAAGAACATTTATAATGAGACAACTGAAAAGCAGGAGAAATGAGACACGACCTCCACTACTACTAGCTCTACTACTAAGCCTGACACGAGACACGACCTCCAAAATCCGGACTGTCTGGCCAAAAGCAGAACATCGGGCTACCCTACAAACAGGTCCGTTGCTGTGATGTATTGAGTCGAATTGATCCTGTCTTTATTCTCCTCTTTGCAAATATTTTCTTGTATGAACTCTCCAATCGACAGGATGATGTTATTTCTTCCAAGAAGAAATATACCCAACTTCCTCTGCCTGACCTCCTATCATCTGTTTCTGGGGCACAGATCGCAACGAGTTTCTGAAGTACTGGGTCGAATTTGAAACAAGCTTAACAAGGGCTAGAAAATGTCCTACACTCTCCCCGTAATGAGATCCTTCAGCTTGTAGGTTCGTTTCAGTGACCTCGGAAAGCCGTGTGCAGAATTGCTAAGCAAATTATTTAAATGGTTCTATGAAAATCTTGCCTCCGTTTCAGAATATCTTGTTTCTTTAAGTTGTATAGGTGAATCTCGATATTCTTGAATCCAGGGGCGATAACCATAGCTAGGACAGACTCTATGAGTGATAGACCCTTGGTTCTTATTGACGCTTTTGCACAGTTCTTCTGATCATACACCCATTACCCAGTTTGATTTAGGTTGTAAGGAAATGTGTGCAAATGCCACACTGGAGGAGCAGTAGAAACAGTGATTCTACCAGCCCCCTATGTTTCACCCCCAAATTCTCAAGCGCAATTTAAACTTAAAAAAGAATTACGGTAAAAAATCAATAGAAGCCCTGAAGAACTTAATTTATACCCTCCCAAGTTTGACTTTACACCCTCCCACCAAACTGAAAATCCTGACAGAACACCTCGGTAGAAGTATTTGTTCACTTAGTTGCAGTTAAATTCATTTCTTTTCAATCTTGGCTACGTCATGCCACTATCCGAAATAAACCCTACTATAATGTTCTATCGATATTATAAGGCATTATTTTTAATGTGGTTGACAAAGTGGCGGTCTTTAATGTTTCTTATGTAAATTAAAAAACGATGAGGGTGTGGACGTGCTAATCAAGTGGATCCCCTTCAAAGTAATTTTCTAACTTTCATTTTCTTGTGTGTTGTAATATTTATAATTATTGTCTGCGTTGGGTAAGAATTATAATATACAGGAAAACTATTAATTGAAAGAGTAAAATGAAATTAAATCATATTTTGCAAATACAGTAGTGTTTCTGTATTCCGTCACAAACGGGACCGAGCCTTGTCAAATTATAAAGATTTCGTGTCAGACTGGCGAAGTGTCGGACTACAGATACTCTACTGTCTAGATATTCGGGTCAAGTCCGCGATTATGGATTAAAGGACCTGGTCAGCGCGCCACTGCATACACCAATAACCTTTAAATCATCTGCAATTGTTTGTGATCCGCCTCATTTTTTAGAATGTTTGAAAGGTGGTCGCTAGGGAAGTGCGTTTCGTTCGAACGTTTGGACAATTAAAATATATGAATATAAACTGTTACTAGAAGAATAAAATACTTTATTACCGTAATTGAATCAAAGTGATTTAAGAACAAAGATCAAGGTGTCTCGTGACAGTAATGATACTGTTGTTGACATTGCCAATTTCGTTTTTGTTTGAAAATAGAATATTAGCATTCAAGATGCTTTTATGATTTTAGATATCTGTTAGCGTACGATCATTATAAAAAACGGACGCTCTTCAGTTGGCGGAACGCGAGACCGAGAAGTACATGCTAGACATATTAGCGATACAAGAAGTTCGGTGGGAGGGTTAAGATAGCATTCCACAGGGCAAGTACACTTTCTACTACGGGGGAACACAGTCTCACGATTTCGGAACAGGATTTCACATTAAGAACTGTATCCTTCAGGCGGTTCAGAATATAGAGTTCGTAAACGAAAGACTATCGTACGTTACGATACGTACCTGATGGGGAAACACGGTCTATGCTCCAACCGATGTGGCTACTGATAATGACAAAGATATATTCTACGATGAGCTAGAAAGGCTGTTTGACCGATTACCGAAGTGTTATTCGAAAATTGTATTGAATGATTTCAATGTAAAGGTAGGGAGGGAAGAAAAATATAGACCTACTATAGGCAAATACAGCCTTCGCGAAAAGACCAACAACAATGGAGAAAGACTGATATCTTTCGCGATTTCGAAAAACCTACTGGTAAAGAGCACATACTTTGAACACAAAGACATACACAAATGCACATGGGTATCTCCGGACGGCAAAACTCTCAACCAGATCAATCACGTATTAGTAGAAAGACGAAGACACACCAACATGATTAGTTATCACAAAAGTAAGTTATGTATCGCGAACAGAGAAAGCAAGGGGTCAAAACAACCGAAATTGGAACTGAACCGATTAAATAATCCGAGCATAAAAGCAGATTACCAACTCGAACTCTCAAACAGGTTCGAAATCCTATCCGACTCGAGTAAAAGCAATAATGATATTAATAATGAAATTGGTATGGGAGGGAATTTGTGAAACAATTAAGAGCTCAGCGAACGAACGTGTAGGTGAGAAGAAAGAACAGAAAAACAAACCTTGGTTTGATGAAGAATGCGTTAACATTCATGAGGAACGAAAACAAGCAAGGCAACGATGGCTAAATAATAAAAGCAAATAAGAACCACTACAGTAACGCGAAACGAAAGCCACACGCGAGTTCAGAAACAAAAAGCGAGAATATCTGACGCAGAACCCGGCGTCGGGAAGTGGCGCCCCCATCGCCCAGTCAGTTTTACTGGCTGCAATCAGCCCTGGCAGCTGCTAACATCGTTGCTGCCTATGGGAAGTCCAATAGCAGGGCCAAAGTGCTTCTCTATTGAGAATTTTTACTTCCCACTAGCGTAGGGGATTGGCGACCTCATCGCAGGCCTACGGGCCGCAACGTGATGCATCATCACATAGCCCGAGCAGCAGACCATCGCTGCTCGTATACGGCGTAGGGAATTGGCGACCCCATCGTCCAGCTGGCTTTTGCTGGCTGCAATCAGCCCTCGCAGCTAACCATCTACGCTGCCTGAAAGGAGGACCAGCCGAGAGGATTTCATTTACATTCACCCCATTTTTCATCCATTGATGACTCATTATTTCATCTCCTCTTGTGCTGTGAGTTGCTCCTCCGCGCAAAGACCAAGGATGTGACAGGATGTATTTGCATTGACGATGGCCCCTGGGCCCAGGGGAAAGGGGGCGGAACCATTGGATAGCGCCTAGTTCTTGACAGCAGATTCTTGGATGGTCTAGCTCGTTAAGACTGGAAAGTGCGCCATTGGGGAGCTCTTTGGACCTTTGGTCTCGCCAACACTCGGGGGAGTGGGTGTCCCAAGTATCCATCAGTCGGGAGTACAAGTGATTTCGACGCCAAGTCATTGGACTTCGCCTCGATTTCCAGCTTGCTGACAAGGGTGATGAGGGTAGTACCCGGCAGCCTCGTTGGCTCCTCAGAACGAAGACGGAGAAGTGTGGGCATTTACGGCTACAATTCATCATGGCTCCACCACATCCTAACAAGTCGCCTTCGCGCACAGAAAAGAAGAAGCCAAAGAGACAGAATGAAGAGAAAGTCACTGAGGATAATAGAAAGAAGGCGCATATAGTTAACGAAACAACCAGTGACACAGCAGAAAAAATAGAAGTAGAGGAACAGACAAGTATCGTACCGACTATCACACGATATCTTGTTATTAAGGTAAAGAATGAAGCAGAGAATCCAGGTGGTTTGAAGGGGTTATCCCCTTTCATCATACAAAAACAACTGAATCATGTCGCCGGCGAACTTGCACATGTTAAAAAGCTTCGTAACGGCACCTTGCTCGTGGAGACGTTAAGTAACAAGCAGTCAACTAATCTCTTACGCATGAAGACGCTAGGACCATTCGAGGTTCAAGTTGAACCGCATCGTCAACTAAATTATAGTCAGGGCGTAATATCTTGTTGGGACTTTCAAGATGTCCCTGAAGAAGAGATTAAGGATGCACTTGCCAGCCAAGGTGTAGTTAATGTTCGTCGAATTAAAACACGTAAGAGTGGCGAGCTGCAACCCACGAGCTCGCTAATTTTGACGTTTGCCATGCCACAGCTTCCTAAGGACGTGAAGGCAGCCTTCTACTGCTTGCCTGTCCGTCCATATATACCCAGTCCGCTCCGCTGTTTTAAATGTCAGCACTATGGACACACCAGCACGTCGTGTAAGGCGACCTCTGCTGTTTGTGCAATTTGCGGAACCAGTAGCCATGGTGAGGATCCTTGCACATCACTGAAACCTCAGTGTGTCAATTGCAAGGGTGAACACACGGCCTGGTCGCGGGACTGTCCTATATTTCAGGAGGAAAAACGAATTCGAGAGCTGATGGTCTTAGAGAAAATATCCGCTGGTGATGCTAAACGTCGATTACGTGATTCTCAGCGCACCCTTCCCTCTGGTGCGTTTTCACATGTTGTAGCCAGACTAGCAGTTAAAACTGTCTCGGTTGGTACCCAGACAGTTAATGTATCAACCCAAACAGTGTCTGATGTGCATGACGACCCTCCGAAGCCGCCCAAAGAATCGGAGGCTCCTCTCCATATGTCGACGCAGAGTCAGGGACAAAAAACACCTGTGCAGAGCTCTAGAACTCCACGGGCTAAGACTACTTATAGTCCGTATAAAGTCTCGAAGTTAGTTCGAACTTCGCCTCTCACTACAAGCATAAAGACTCTGACGAACGTTCTGTCTGCTCAGTTAGCTCAGGACGAGTTTGCACATACTGTCGATGAACCAAGTTCATCTTTGGCTTCAGACATGATTCAGGACCACTTAATGGATATTGATTTTAATCTCGTGGGCAGGAAAGGGAAACTTAGGTATAAACCTAAACTTAAACGGTAATATTTTACTTGTTTTCGCAGAGACTTTTATGATTACCGTTTATTTTTTTATGATTATGCTCCATTGCTGTTATGTTTTATAGTGTAGTTTTGTTTTATCTTGTGAAGTCCCATTTACAGGCTTCCATTAAGTTTTATAGTGTAGTTTTGTTTTATTTGTAAAGCCCCGTTTACAGGCTTGGTTTTTATTCTGATTGTGAAGACCTTTTACATCTTCATCTTTTATATTATTTTATTATTTTAATTAACAGCTGTTTTTAGACGTGACAAAGATAAGGGGCTTCCCCGTATCGGGACGGGCGTAAGCCATAGTGCTGTTACCGCCCATAAAATTCATTTTATCATTTTTATCATCTGACGCAGAAGATTCAGGAGATAGAGGAAAACAGGAAGACAAATAACATATGAGATCTATGTACATTCACGGAAATATGTACACCAGTAGTTGAATAAAACTATCATTTAGCGTTTTATTTAAATTATATTTATCGGCCAGGCACGCAGTTATAATGAAGCCGTAACATGTTTGAGAAACAAACGTGGCAGGTTTAGTCTCAAGGGTTCCTATATTGTTCATAAATATAGCTGCAGAAATGTTATTTAAAGATTGTCTAAACCTCTATTGCTATAAAATCTTTATATATGCAAGGATTTTGTGGAAATATTGTCAAGTTTAAGGGGTAGACAATCAGAATAAATATTTATGGAGTCCAAACAATTAAGAAATGGAAATGAATTGTTTGTTGTAACAGAAAATTCCAAATAATTCATTATGATAAAAAGCTAGCTTGGGAAGGCAAACTTTAAAGGGAAATTGTATATTTTGATGTAAATGTTTGTCCATAAATATAAGTAAATGAAAATTAAATGCTATACCGTAGGCTAAATAACTGCTAGACTCCCGTAGTACATATTTCCGTGACTGTACATGTGACGAAATAACTGCTAGACTCCCCCAGTACATATTTCCGTGACTGTGCATGTGACAAAAGTACCGTTCAGTTTCCATATCTGAATTGCAAACGAAATCGGTATGTTTGCACATGCGGTTTTTTACATAATGCTCCGTGCTTACAAGAAACACTCATTATGATTTTTTTATGAAACTTAATATATAGGTAACGTACCTAGAGAAACCTACATTTTTAAAATTATAGCTGCAACAGTCAACAAAAACAGGGATACCCAAATGAAATTAACATAGGTATCAATTAAATCAAATACAAGTTGGCAAAAAACCGTGAATCTTTGAGAAAAATACATGGTAACCGTTCACCTAGGACATGGGTGAAACAAATAAATGGAATCCATTTTCTTTTGAAATGGGCGACAGAAAAAAATGGATACAACAAAGGTACTGCAAGTTATATGTTGGGTGATCGATACGTTCATCATCATTACCGCACTGTGTACTTCATTGGAAACAAGCAAAATTATAACAAATAAGGAAATTATTTATGACGTAATCGATCTGATTGTTTTTAGATAATTCTCCGATTTTTTATAGAAGTGTTTTTCAAAGGAAAAATATTCTAAACATAGCTCAACACAACAATATCTGCACTTGATGAAAGCAAACCCATCACATCCAACTGTTGCATGGCACAATTCCATCCTCTGCCCGAAATAAAATATATTGATACTCTTACTACTTTTATGACATGACATGACTCCCCTTTCTACTTTTAAAAATATAGTTTTTAGAAAATATTTACCAATAAAATCTTAATCATTGACTGGTCGATCACAAAACTTTGTCAACGTTTAGAACACATAAGTGTCTGAACTACATGGATTTTTTAAAAAAATGTTTACTTACAAAATGGCGTCCAAACATGGCAAACCTTTCAAAAACAACCACCTTCCCTTTGTTGTTACAATTAAAGTGACAGTCTCAATTTCTTAAGGTATTTTTGCGATACAATACCCGGAAGTAGTTACTAAACATTGTAAACAACAAGTATGAACTTTATTACATGAAAGAGTAAACATTTCTGACGTGTTGCATTTCTCTACTTTTCTTCAAGGTTGTCACAATTTCGGTATACCCTGCACTCAAATTTACCTATTAGGCTCTATAATATATTCATATTTCAAATATTTGCACTTTTCCTGTTGCATTCTGTATTTGTACATAGCACTAAAATGCGGAAAGGTGTTCAAATTTGAGAGAGAACTTTAGCAATTTTAAATAAATACACTTACAAATACAGGATGAGGCACAAATAGAGAAAAAAAATGAAAGCTAAATGTATTCTAAATCCTAGTACACAGTAAAAAATAGCTGTGTTAATTCAACACAATGCGGTGTCCCAGCGTGACTACCACTTTTGTGTGTTAAATCAACACAGCACACGGTGTTGATTTCGGTACTGGGAGAAAAAAAGTTACGGCTGCAGCTAGATTTGAACATGGGTTGTTTAGTTAGAAGTTAAGAGTATTACCGACTTCGCTAAATCGTCAGACAGAGAAAGTACTAGATTGAAACAATATAGAGGATAAAAAATCTTGCTGAACCTCAAACACAAACAAAGTTACTCTCACGACTTATGCCATGATTTAATCACTTTTCCAATGGTCAATTAGGGATCACAATCCCCATTTACTGAGAATATGTTGCATTTCTATGAAAGCAAGCGCAGCATTTGACATGTTGTTACGATAAGAAAGCAGTAATGCTGCTGAAGTGTTTGGCTGTCGCCATCTTGCTTGCTTTCATAGAAATAGAATTCTCAATGAATGGGAATTTTGTTTCTCAATTGACAAATAGGAAGTGATTAAAGCATGGGATAAGTCGTGCAAGTAACTTAGTTTGTTTTGGGGATTCAGCAACATATATTTGAACCCATACACTGTTTAAATCTATAGTGTAGTCGTTTAATTCTAGTGGTGTTCCTAAATATCGTTTGCATCAAGTGCATTTTCTATCTGACGATTTAGACAAGTCGGTAAGACGCTTACCTTCTAACTGAGCAACCCATGTTCAAAACTCGCTGCAGCCGTAATTTTTTTCTCCCAGTACCGAAATCAACGCCGTTGTTGTGTTGATTTAACACACAAAAGTGGTAGTCACGCTGGGACACAGCATTGTGTTGAATTAACACAGCTACTTTTAGCAGTGTAGATTTAAATATTTACGGTACATTATCAGAAACTCCAATCCTTGGAAAGTAGAAAGAACATGTCATTTAAAAAATACAACAACTATGAGTTGCCAACTATCATTTTGAATCCAATGCTGTATGCAGTTCTGAAAGTCGCCCATTATATTTCGTAATGTCTCTGGATGGATCCTGTTGTTTCCTCCTGGGTGTGAATATTTAGTTCGGCCAAGGATGCTGTTCAGCAAATCGTTCTTCTTCAGATAACCTTATATGAAATATCAGAAACATTAAGATTTGGAGAGCGAGGTGGCCATGGAAAATCTCCGGAAAGGGAAATTAGACGTTCTAGAAACAAATTTTGCGGATTTCTCTTGTTGTGTACTGCAGCATGCGCAGCTGTACCATCTTGTTGAAGCCAAAGATCATCATGGACAAGTGAAAAGTGTCAATCATATGCCTGTAGTCAACAATTGTTATAGTGCACGTTTCTCGAGCTTCATACTCAAGGAAATATGGCCCAATTACGTTGGTAGCAGTTACAGGAAACCGCGCAGTCATTTTAGGATCATGAAGAAGATGTAGATGTAGTTGATGGTGATTGTTGAGAAAAGAAAAGCTCACGCTCTGCTTAATAACGATTCCTGTTAGATGCAAATGGAATTCGTCACTCATCATAAGATTGTTATCAGTAACGAATGTTTCATTATAAATTGCATTATTAGCTGATATTTCCGTACGGACGATCTTAGCGTGGTTCGACAAACGTTGCAAACTTACATCGTGTACGGGTGAAATGAAGATCTTAATGCAACATTTACCGCCCGTTATGATATGTTTCCTTGCTTGTCTATGTAGACTCAGAAGTAAGGATAGTAGAAGAGGGAAGCCATCGTGGAATGTTTGCTGGTAGTGCTATTATATGACCTTGAGACTGTTTCTTGGTATTTAGTAGTGTTGCGATAGGTGTTATGCAGGTACCCTGTAATTTACGCGGAGATCGGTCAGGGGTAGGGGAGATATTTAAATTTGATTTTTTTAAATTATTATTTTTAATTTTTATCCGCCATTTTGTTGTTTGTTGACTTCACCTCGTTGGCCCGCAACCGATGATAGGACCCGTCGTCGTCGTCGCGAAACCCGGTATAAATTGCCGATCGCGAGAACTTTGGAATACATCATAACAGATTACATTTAATGTAGTACCGGTATATTATTTTTTTTAATAAGGAGTTAGATTTATTTGGGGGTGGATTTCATTATTTTATTTTGATGGAGAATAATTATACATTCGCCGTCATCGCGAAGCACACAGTTGATGTGTCTTACTTGTTCGATGAATACTATTTAACTCGAACATGTTATCATGCTTCAGCTGTGGGAAACTGCGCATGGGCAGAGTTCTTCCTTTGAATTTTTTTAGTATCACACCTCTGGTGGTCTGGAGGAAGGAGCAAGTTGTATCGCCCCTCTGCTGGTGAGGAGAAGGGAACTTGAGGCTCGGATCGTGTGTGGACACGATCCTGCAATTCTAAGAATTTTAGTGTGCAGGTGTTTTCTTTTATTTTTGTTGAATCGCAGTGGTACTGCTCAGGAGGAGACAACAAGTTTCCCTTTATATCTGCCGTTTCATTGACAGCGGTGCCAGTTGATTGACATTGTAATACTTTAACAATATATTTTCTGTTTCGCATCCTTTGATGCTGTATTCAAGATAGAACAAGTTGTCTTGCAGCTGCGTTGTTCTGGAGAAGGGAACACATTGTTGATGCTTGGGCGTGTTATAACCAGTTATGTTTATACAATGCGGTCATTTAATTTGAAGATGGTATTCACGCAGGTGTCTACAGAGCCAGTTGAATCTTGTTACATACAATGTTGGCCATGACTTGTAAAGTTATTTACTTTTTGTGCACAGTTGTGCTGTGACTATGATATTAGGCACTAGTAAAAGTATCATGCATTTTTACGAAGGTCGAAGTGCGGATGAAGGCGATGGACCGTTGGCGGAGAATGAAGGCTTATCTACCCGTATTTACCAAAGTGCATCTACCTCAAGTTTAGAGGTAGAATTTAATTCAGACAGTGATGAAGAATATTTTGTTTCTAGTGTTGAGAAAACTGATAGTACTGTGCAGAATATTGAAGTTTCATCTACCACCATGTGTTCTAGTGAAATTGAAAATTCATGCGGATGTGTGAATTATACGATTAATGACAAATGTATTTTAGAAGCTATCGAAAATTGGAAATATAAAAACAATTGTCCCTTATTGTGTGCTGAATGTTTCTATAATGTTCGCAATCGTCTGAGACATCGCTGTGTTACACGATCTATAGATGAAGAAATATCTTTGAGGAAACGCACATATAGACTAATATTAGCATGCTGTGAATTTTTTCATATTTATTATGTATATCTTTTGAAACATGTACATTTTAACAGTATTTATATTTTTTATTATTTTCTTCGCAATTTACTTTTATTCAGAGTGGATGAACTAAACACAAAATTAATTGAGAAATATGTATTTGCAAAACCAGATTATGAGGAGAGGCATATGTAGACTAATAATGAATATTGTGATATTTTTCTTGTTTATCTTTGAAATTATGAGGATTTTGATAATGTTGAATTATTTGAGGAATTTCCTCGCAATTTACTTTTACTCCGAATGGATCAAGTAAAATTTTACTTTAGTTTAAAGAACTCTGAATAAGTGAACTTATAAAACTGTTTACATGAAATATATAAATAATTAAGTGTTTGTTTGATTGCGCATAATTACCATCATTTGCGTTAAGCTACCTTGAATTTATTCTTTACATAAATTCTAAAGTATTGAATAGATCATGAATGTTGTATTGTTTTATGCCGGAGACAAGATGAATCTTTTTTTAAGTAGCTGTTCAATGACTTACTTAAAATTAAAACCTTTAGTATTGCTGTAACCGTGGAACAGATCGGCAGTGAAAATACCATTGTTAACTCACCATTTTCTTTGCCTGCAAACCTTCCTGTGGATGTCGATCATATGGGTTGATCAACCTTTTATACTAAAATTAATTCGTAATTGGAACAATAAAGAGATTTGACTTTGTTCCGCATGTATTTTGGAACAAAGATAAAAGTAAACATGAGTGTATGGGATATTTAATTCGTGGAACACCATAAAATGAAGAGAACCGTCTTCGGCTTTTGAATGATAATGTTTATTGTGTATTATTAAATCAAAAAGTATAGATGAGATATTTAATTGTTATGTAAATACTCATCCTGGATCTAATAATTTAAAAGCTAACTTTGAATACGCACTTCGTTTTCTATTAGGAAACAAAATAGTGGAACTACGCGAAGAATTATTCAAAAAAGAACAGATTTGGTGCACGTGAGTAGGAAGATTATAATTAACCACTTGCAAACTGTTGTGAAAGTTGTATTTTCATTTTACGGGTAGTTCAAGATGAGTTACCAAAGTTTAATATACTACATTAAAAGACATTATTATTACAGAGAAAACAAGGGAATGCACTCTTTTGTTATTATTCAAATTTAAAGGTAAAGTTCACGGCATGACTAATACATTTCTCCATCTAAAAGTGAAAGTGCCTCTTCACTGGACAATGAAAAGTAAGAACGCGTTTGGTTTCCATTAATAGCTGAAGGAATAGACTTGTAACAGTCTCAGTTCATCATACCATCGCAAAGCTTATTGTGGTGTGATGAGAATTACTCATCAGACATTTTTGTTTGTGCGGTGCAGGAAGCAGAATGTGGCGCATTAGCTTTGGTGCATATTGGAAATAGGTTTCCTAGTCCTTCGTTAGTGACTAGTTTTGATTGTCCTATTGAATCTTCAGTGAGAGTGAACAGTGGTTCCCAGAGTGAATCAAACTTTACTTTCTCAAAATCTGTTGAAATTGGTTTACATAGTGCAGAAAATATTACTGAATCAAACTTTGTTTTCTGTGATGGTGATTTCCAGAATGAATGTTCACTAACTTTGAAAACATTTTTAGAATTCAACGCACATGCTGCTCAAGCTGTTTCTTGTGAAAGTGATGGAAAACTTAAAATTCCGTCTTGTGAGTGCGGGATTAATGTTATTGAACAACTTTATATTTAGAACGCTATAGACAATTATAATTGTCTTAACACGCCTTTAATTTGTGCTGCCTGTTTTCACAATATTTCTAACCACTTAGCACACGCTTGTCTCAGTTGGGAGTTGAATGAACTTGAACTTAGTGAATTTTTTAATGATCGTACTTGGAACGCAATGCTTAAACCTAATAATTTTCTGCAGATATATCTTATATGTACATATATACAGATATCTTTATTTAACAAAACATGAAAATTGTAGTAAATTTAGAATAGATACTTTTGAATGTGGATTGCGAAACTTACTTGAACGTAAAGTGGAAGAGGTAAGAGATAAAACTTATTTCAAAAATATATTATACGATCCTGAAAACACTTTGTTATTTTAACTAATAGTGTGAAAGATAATGGAGTGTACTTTTTGCAAAGCTTTGTTTATTTTACTCATGTATATTTGGAAGAGTAAAAACTTATTGACAACAAAATCCAATTCCTTGTAGTGGATGTACATTAAACATTACTCACCAGTGTATATATCAGTGCAATACTGGATCTGTTATATCAAAACATTTGATGAGTCATGTAAATGATCATAAAACATTTACTGATTATTATGACATTTATAAGAAACAATGACATTTAACAATTTCAGTGAATATCTTTGTTAAGAAATGTATAATTATTTTTCAAGATAGAGAATTTATTGCACAACTAATTCCAACTATTATTGAACAAAAATTTTCTTCAGTAAAATCTTTAGATTTATTCAAGATAATATATTATTAATATGCAAGGATTTAAAATCTCATTACATTGAATTTATTGCAACAGAAGTTTGCATTGTATCATCTGATGGTAGCTTAATGTTTCATTGTATGAAAAAAAATCCATGTGAACTGGTAGAATTAGCAGTAGGCTATCACAAACAGTGTGAATGGTTAAATGAATATTTTCATGGATTATCATGGGATACTTCAAATGGTTATTGTATAACTCATATTCGAAGAATAATTGCAAAACTCTGCTAGGTTGATGCAGTATTCTTTTGTAAAGGTACTGAAAAATTCCAATGGATTCAAAAATTGTTTCAGCTAAATAATGTAAAAGATGTAAATGATCAAGGTTGTCCTTCGCTTACTTCATTAAATTTTAATATTAATGTATGGTATTGTAGTTACCATATACCTAAGCATCTAAATAGTTGTGCTGTAAGAAACTGCATGCAACTTTAATATTGGTTAAACTTGCAGAGTTCAAAATTTGTGGAAAATTTGTTCAAGATAAACTTGTAATCTTGTTTATTGTATATAGACCGTTATACTACTACTTTTACGAGTATAAAATAAATTTGTGAAAATTATATAAACCTGATTTTTAATTTAGCCATGAAATTATAATAGGTTAAGAAAAATATTCAGGAATAAAATGTATGAATTAGTTTTAAGGAAAAATTGAAAATACTTTAATTTTAAAAATTAGTAAAGATGGGATATTTCTATTTTAAAGCAATTGCCAAGTAAAATACTTTTGTTTAAGTAAAAAATCAGTTACAGAAGTAAAAATAATTTAAAACAACTTTTTTGTTTTCGTTGAAGTAAATAATTTATTTGAAGTAAAATTACTTTTATCAACTTCAAGTGCAAAATATATATCTTACCAAAACTTTTATTGAAGTAAAAATTTAAAACAACTTTTTGTTTAAATATTTTTTGTAAAATAGGAATTTGTAAAATACATTATAGTTTTTATTAAACTTTTGTTTAACTACAAAAATATTTTATAAAATAAATTATACTTTTTCTTAAACTTTCTTTAAAATATTTCGCTAAAATATTTTCTAATTATTAACTTAAATAAAATTTCCTGAGATAAAATTTCTTTCACAAATTTTGAATGCAAATAATAGCTTACAATTTCTTCAAGCAAAATTTCCTTCATAAACTAAGTGCAAAATAAATAACTTTCAAAAAATTTCGTTGAAGTAAATAATTTCTTTGAACGAGTTACTTTCATGCACTTTATTTTTTTGTATAACTAAAATATTTTTATGTAAAATACACTATACTTTTTAAAACTTTCATTTAGCAAAGATATTATTTGGTAAAATACATTATACCCTTTATTAAACCTTTGTTTAAGTAAAATATTTCATTAAATATTTTCTGTTTATTAACTTACATAGAAATTTTCAAATAAAATTAATACCATAAACTTTAGGTGCAAAATAAATAACTATTAAAATTTCAATGGTGAAAAGAAAATAAGTTATATTGAGTTTTGTTTCAGTATAATTAATAAGATAAATCGCAAAATCAATTTTCACAAAAGTAAAACTTTGTTGTTTAAAAAGATTTTTAACTGTTTAAGTGAAAACTGTTTAAGTGAAAACAAATAAGTTTCAGAACGAAAATAAACGAAATAAAAATTGGAATAATTAAAATAACATACTATTTATTAAACTTGAAACTTTTAGGAAAACAATAATTTGTATGTGATAAAGAGATTTTTCAAAGTTAAAATAAATAAGTTATAGAAAGAAAATAAACAGAATAAAAATTGGATGAAGTAAAAATTATTTACTCTTTATTAAACTTGAAATTATAATTTAACAAAATAAAACTTGGTTTTAAACTATTTAAGAATAACTTAGTATATATTAAAACTTCGTTAAAATAATTTTAATATTTACTTGTAATTTTAGAGGAAACTATAATTAATTTTTTTTATGTATATCGTAATGTTCCCTTTAGTTTTGATTTGGTAGATTCAAAGGTACACGGGATTGGTTTTTAGCCCTCAACCCTTTATTTACATACAAGAACAAAGTTAATGAAATTACCGTCCCGAAGAATACAGTTTACAGTTATCTGAGTATAAATGATTAAAGATGTCTTATTAAAGAGTGATCAGTTTATGGAAAATAGGATGACACCAGTTCCTTAGCAAGCTGCCTGTCGGGAAGTTGTACCAGTTCCTTGGCGAACTGCGTACAGGAGAATATTGAGGTAAGAGTTCACACCTGTTTCTTGGCGGACTACCTGTGCAGGATAGTACCAGTTCCTTAGCGAACTACGTACTAGGATGTTCCAGTTTCTTAACAAACTGCGAACGGTTGAAGGAGAGGAGCTTACCACCCGTGGGAAACGAGTGATGGCTCTTGCTCTGTGCAGGTATTTTTTAAAGGTGAATGTAGGGGTGTTTCCTCTTGTTTCTCTTACTTGACTCAAGCTCGCTCTGTCTTCCGTTATTTGCTCCATCTGGTGTTAGTTTGAGGAGTTGACCGTCGTCTGCTCCAATGTGTATGTAGTATTTGTTTACTTACATAACCACATGTTTGTTCTATAAACATGTATGTTATTGTTTATACAATGTCCACGTGTTCGCTATACACGCTGGTCATTACGATATAGTTAAAACCTGGAAATGATAATAATTTCAGTCATTCATGATACTTACGTTTACATTTGTTATATAATAATAATAATTAAGAGAATTGAAACACGTTCTTTCGTTTTAATTTTGCGATGGAGAATTAATAACCAACATAGTAAAAGAAAATGGAAAATATACTCTGTATATAGTTATTTATTAAAGTTAAATAAAAATAGAGAAATATACAAAATATTATATTGTCCAATGATTTCAAGAAATTCCATAAGAATTAATCTATATTTCACTTCATATTTATTAAATATAAATTAATACATTATAATTCTCTTTTAAACTTAAGATTGAGAAAGTGTATAAAATTACATATATGCATTCAACTATTTGAAACCTGAAGAAAGATTTTTTATTAATAACTGATCTTTAATTTCTTCAGATTCCTTATTTATAATGTATTTAAAATATACAATGAAGATTCTCTTCGTCTCTTCTGAATGCTCAAGGCGCATACTATACTGTTCAAATATGAGTCTTGTTCGTTCTTCCATAACAATACTATTCACTGCATGACTACGTAAAATTCTTTCTTCCATTTTACATGCATGGAATTGTTCTTGATGAAAATTGAAGAGACATCCACTACATAATAACGCCTCCTGAAGGTTTACAGGATACAATTCCCTTATTCTCTTCCAAATACAATTACCATCCACACAAGGAGGGGGACAATAACACCATCCTAAGTCAGTTGTAATAGTGTCATTAAATGACATAGTACCGAGAACTTCTCTAACAAGTATAGGTTGTTGGTCATCATTAGATGAAAGCACAAAAACAACGTCATTCAATAGGAATTTATCATTGAATGCATTGTCTTGCTTCCCTTCAATTAAATCTTCAATATTTACTGCAGTAACATCATCACCAGTAGTATTAGTAGTAGTAGTGGAAGCAGATAAGTCCATCTATCTCTTCAAGATTAGCAATGGACTGCTCATCTTCTTGTATTGTATTAACAGCTACAACTTTCTTAATTTCCATGAATATCCTGCAATAAAAAGAAATAAAATCTTGAGAATCATTATTTTAAATTTTAAGTTACAAAAATTAGATTATCTTATTTTGTTTTTCTTTTGTGATAACTCAAAAAATTATTCTTTAAAACTTTCTAACTATGATTAATTTTTTCAAACGTTATATTTTTAATACGTTAATATTAAATTAGAATTCTAACTTAAATCGCGATTCAAACTGTTTAAGAAAGTAGTTACCGAAGAAAGTTTCACTTTATGAAATAGAAGGATAAGTATTTGTTTGATATTCTATATTTTTAATACACAGATCAGGTATGAACTTTTTTATTTAATCAAAGAATTAATAGAAGATGTTATTGAAATGGACAACGAATCGATGCGCAATATGATATACTAAATTGTTTGTTTGAAATGAGACAAAACGTACCTTCTGTTGTATCCCACCTATGGCGGTCGAGGAGGGGGGAACAGGTTGTATCGCACCCATGATGCTCAGCAGGAGGGAAGAAGTTGTTTTACACGTTCAGGAAAGATCTCTTAAACAAAAGATTAATCTTTTGTTTGGTAGAGGAGTCAACAAAGAAGCTTTTAGGCGCTCGCGGAGCATGCTAGGACTTGATTTTTGTGGTGTGAAGGTTTTCGATGGAAAGTAGGTCGCAACGTGAACTGTGCTAAGAACTTGAATTTACCTAGTTTTCCACTTTGTCTTCATTGATTTTTAGAATAGGCTGGATCTAGTTAGAACAAGCTCTGACTTGAAAACTTAAAGTATTACTGTTCAGTTCTGTTAGTAGTAAAAAGTAAACTAATTCACTTATCAAGCCACATACACTTCTTTGAAGATCCAAATGACGAGGAAAATATGGTGGAAAAGGAATTTTCATCTTCCAATATTTCTAAAAGTGAATCGTTGTCAAGTTTAGAAGTAATATTTATATAAGATAGTGATAATGATGATCATTTTTTATATCATAAATCTGGAGGAAGTTGGGGGGGGGGAATTACACGACATGTTCTGTTATATCGTATAGTGAATCTACGCCCAATGTTGAACAGGATTTAATTTCAGACAGTGAAGATGAAATTTGTGATAATAGTGAGGAGGAAAGTAAAGATATTATTCAATCTACATATATTGTATTCTTTCATCCTCCATGTGTATATGCTTGTCGATGTGTTAATAATATAATTCATGAACAGTGTATTTACGAATTCATTGAACATTGGGAAAACAAAAAAAATCCTCTGACTTGTGGAAGCTGTTTTTATAAAGTTCCTAATCAAAGAACACATGACTATGTCAATTGTTCTGTAGCTGAAGGAAAGTGTTTAATGAGGCGTACATGGAGAGTGTTGACTGACCCTATTAACCTTTATGAAATTTATAATGTTTATATAATAAAACAGATATTTTCATAATATCGAGATTTTAAAATATACTTTGCATGCTTTACTTATAATTAAAGTGGAGGATATCAGAGAGAAACTACTTGTGAATGATATTAATGTTGAACCTCATAGGAAATATTTGTAAACATTTAAAACTGTGTGATTCTTTCAAGAAATTCGGTTGCTGACAAAGTAAAAGAGCATCTTTACTTGAACGTGTGAAAGAATAAAATAGTATAACGTTTGGATTTTTTTTCTGTGTAGAAACTTGAAGTTATTAAAAATACTATCTATGTATACTTTTCATACATAAAAGTTTTCTACATCTTTTGAAATTGAAATAAAAAGAAAGTAAATATCAGAAAATCTTAATCTTTGCTGAATTGGACATAATATTATTACTGAAATTCTGGAAATTATATAGAATATATAGTATAAAGTTTCAACTTCTTCCGTAACATTTTAAAGGTAATATTTTTGTATTGAATGTTTTAATGAACTTTTCTATAATTATTTGTAATAATAATAAAGTAAGATGCTCTAGAAACACAAATCGTGAAATTACTTTCAAAACTGCTATACATGATCTACTCAGAAAAATATATTCATAGCTATTATTTGAAATAACTTTGAAACTTGTCATACATATTCTATCTAGAAAGAAAATATATTGCACATATATAGTACTATGACGTAACATTTTAAGAGATAATTATATTTTCGTAAATATACTTTGATATTCCTAATTTTAAAGTTTACGTGTACCTACAGGTTTTCTTGGTCATAAAAACGAAGTACTTTGATTTGATATTAGATCAGAACATTCCTATAAAAATAATATCCGACTTTGAATCTATTAATTGAGAAATAATTTAATTCTCTTTAATTCACCTTGCTTCAAGAAGAACGGATTCTTATAGATATGATCAACTTATGAAAATTTTTGAAGAATATATTCTTAAACATACCTTTAGCTTTTTACTATTTCAGTATCGAGCACAAATATTTACTAGTAATTGTATATGAGGATGATATATGTTGATAAAAGAAACTAAATTACTTATAGCATAGATACCACACGTTCCGTAATATTACGTCATATGTCTTATACCAGTTAAAGTCCCGCATTCTTGTATAATGTCAGGCCGCACCGTCCGCTGAAAAGTATAGAGTGAAACTCGATGTACCAAGTTGTAACAGTATTCCTTATCCTCCTTGATAAGTAAAATTTAAATCATATTCAACTATTATTATACTACACATAACATTTTTTTTTCAAAACATTCCAAGTTCTAAAAAGCGAGATTCAACAAACTTGCTGTGGCATCTTATTTTATCTATATATAGCGTCTGCTCATAAATTATCTATATTTTCAAATAACCTGACTAAATCCTTGTTATTATTAGTGCATACTATTAGAAAAAAATCGTTATTATTTTTAATTCACTTTCTAGCCTGTGAAATGAATTCTTTCTCTTTCTTTTTTCTCTCTCTCTCTCTTCCTTTCTCTATGTATGTATCTCCCTATTTCTCTGATTAATTTTCTTAGTACAATCTAGCTGATTGTCGTTCAGCCAGTCATATAATAAATAAGACTGGTATGCAAATGTGTTTTACGCTGTAGATTCCCATACGTAAAAACATACTACACCAATTTTAGTTAAATCTCTGAAGTGTAATGTTTATATTCACTCGATCTTAAATAGTATATATCTGTAATTGTTCAACATTGAATGCACAAACGACTTAGAAAAATAAGTCATTTAAAAACAAAGAATAATGAAAAAAGACAAACAACTGAATAAACTTATCCACAAGCAAAAAAAAATGAAATCCATACTTTGAGAAAGATTGAACTGGATAATCACATCATCAGACGAGAAATTTACTATATTGTATTCCTATAGACGAGGTTAAAATATAATTTTACTATTTTGAATTTCGTTAAAACAGATTTTTTTTCACAAGCTAGATTAATAATCATAGCAGTATATCTATAGAGGTGAAAACAAAAACCACCATGAACAATTAGAGAATCACTGAATATGATCATGCTAATATGTATTTGAAGAAATCTTAGTGTTTTCAATACAATAAACATTTTTGCAAGACAAACTATTTGAAAACTGAACTTCAATATTCCATTTTTAAGAAATATAAAATGAGTAATACAACTCTTATAGAAATCAATACATCATTTGCATACAAAAAAGTAACATTAAAAGTACATCGTTAACCCTCCGTCTCCCATATGCAAAACACTCTTTGGTCTCTGTCAGTCAGTTCAATTATATTAAAATTATTGAATAGGTACCTCTCCTTTTCTTTATGTAAATTTGTCATTCATAACGATCGTACAATTTTCCAAGCAGAAAATTATACCTGGAAGAAAGTCTCTCCTCATCATATGAGAGCATATATATATATATATATATATATATATATATATATAGATAGATAGATAGATAGATAGATAGATAGATAGATAGATAGATAGATAGATGCCGGCCGGGTGGTCGAGCGGTCTGCGGCGGTAGGCCATCGGCTCGAAGGTCCCGGGTTCGAGTCCCGGCAGGGGCATGGGTGTGGATTTTTAACAGCTAAAGGCGAATCGTGACGGGCTGAAGTTCAAAGTTACTAGACTGGCCCATATAAAAATAAAAGTTTACTAAAGATAGATAGATAGATAGATAGATAGATATATAAATAGATAGATAGATAGATAAAATGTTTATTCTGAAATTTGTGAACTATTTCTCACACCAATAATCTTTACAAATTAGTATTTAAATTAAAAACAGACGCGCAGACAACCTGCCAATGCCTTATTGATACCAGAAAAGGAATGCGGAACTGTTACCAACAACAGTGAAAGAGGTAAACGACATAGGTATTCGTTAAGCAGCAAGGGTGACAGAGGTGAACGAGATATGGAATCGCTAGTAACGGCTGCGTTCAATGTTGTCACCAACACAACAAAAAGTTGCTAGAACGCGCAGTATGAAAGTTTGAAAGCCGCCAAATAACGCGCTAAAGAAATAATATGCGGAAGAATTGTTCGTTCTCTCCTTATAGACTATCAAATGCGTGCAAAAAAATCACTCACTTCTTATATTTCCACTCTTGAAGAAAGAAAAAACTATTATATTTTCTTCCTAGAGACGTCGCCGAAATGTATTTTTATAATTTGAATTTGGTTCAAATAAAATTTCTCTTGCAAAAACTATAGGAATAATCATATCGGCAGAACCAAAAAGGGAATCACTACGAAATATCTTTGAAAAAATTTAACATTTTCCATTGATAAACTTGACCAAGGCAAACTTTTTGGAAACGAAACATAAATATTTCCGTTCTGAGCAAGTAATACATAATTTGCATGCAAAAACTATAAGTCAGCTATGTTGTTATCATGTCATTGCGTATACCCAGCAAAAGTTCTCTAAAAGTTAAACTAATATGAACCCTCCAAAAGTTTAGTGTGAAAGATACGCTGTTTTTCATAATTAAAAGACAAGTTTGTATTCTCCTCCTAAAATCTAGGCAGTGATAAAATTACTTTGAAAGTTCGCAGTGAATAAGATTTCATAAAACTGATGCATTCATTTTGTCTTCAACTACAAGTTTCAATTAACTTTAAGTCCTTTAGGCACATTTCACTTGCACCTTCAGTCAAACTCAAAGCCCCTGCTTATAAAGCTTGTCCAATAAGTCTCTCATCCAATCAGATACAAGTTCAAAGCTTGGTAATTCAAGAAAATATACTGAAAATCTATCTGTCAATGTCATAAGGTTGTATCATTTATGTGACGATATATAATACTGTCCAAGCCCTAAGCAGTATTTTTATGCGTTATTTTTCCTATGTCCTCGACGGTGATCCGTGTTGTGAGGTGATGATTTTCGTTGAGATGTTACTGGTCATCGGGTTGCAATTTTGGAGATATGATGTTGAGGCTTTGAATTGAATGGTTCTGTGGTACTATGCTGTTGGTCGGTGTGAAGGTTTTCTCTAGATGTTCTGCGAATGCGTTGGCTTTATCATGATCAGAATGTAATAGACAGTCGTCTCGAAGTAGTGGATAAGTAGTTGTGGTTCTTTTTCCAGTAAGTTGATTAATCTCTTCCAGCATTTAGTAGGTTGTGTAGTGTCTCTAATTTGATTACACATTTTCATTCATTGTCGCAGTTTGTAGGCGTTTAGTTAATTTTATACTGTGCTTTGTAGTTGGCGATGAAGTTGCAAAGAAGCTGGATTTTATGTTTGGATGTGTTCACGGTATTGTTGGCGAGAGTGAGGAGTTTGGCACAGGTAGGCCTAACTGTATGAAACCACAAGATTCTACAAAATCATGTATTTAAAACGTTCTTTTAATAATGAGTTCTTGAAATATATTTAGAGATATATTCTCAATTTATCACTGATATTTTATGATACTTATAATTTATGAGGACAACTTCAAAACGCATTATTTACTGAACTTTGGTACAGGGATTTATTTGAATTAAGAGAGATTCTGAAATATGCAGGAATCATATTCTATGAATATTCTACAAATATTGCATTGCAAATATCTTTAAACAGCCAACTCCTTACTAACTATAAATGAGTTGCTTCTAACTGCAATTTATAATGGTCTATATGTGACTCAACACGAAGGTATACTAAATATCATAACAATAACTGCTTCCTTAAAGTCTACTTGCTGAAAATTAAACCGGAAAACTATTGATTTTTATTTGCGGGAATCCTTAATCGTATATGAGATGATTTAAGTAATAACTTGTTTACATATTATACAGAAAATTTAATCACCTAACGTTGGATAAAAAATATTTCAATCCCAACAAAATGCCAAGTACTGCCAACCTTGATTGAGAAATTAAGTGTTGGAAACTTTTTCTAAAATTATTTGCTTTCACTAATTCCAATTTCAGCGGAAAATGATTCTGTATTTACCTTAAAAGAAATAAAATCTTAGAGCTTATTTTTATTAGTATAGTAAAGAATTTCTCTCTAAAAGTATCGTAAAAGACTTCAAAATGCGAAGCGCATCATGTGATTTATTGTATATCAATTTTAAGTGCTACTCGTAGCTGTTATTTTTTATATAACCTCAGATACCTACTTTCGGACTTTACAAATTTTCAGTAGAATTTAGAGTAAGGAAATACGAAGCAAAAATTCTCAAAAAAAGATTTCTAAAAAATATATTTAAAATACCTTTCAAAGTGTGTACAATAACATGAAATTATGGTGGGATAAAAATTTTACTCCCTCACACCTTCTGGACTTCGTCAAAATTTAAGAAAAATGGAACTTAGAAAAAAATTCAGTAATAATTTCGAAACAAAATATTTCTACAAAATATCTTTAAAATACTTTTCAAAGCATATTAATCAAATATAGTAACAAGATTGTTTCAACACTATAGTTTATAAAATTCTCTCAATGTTTTCCGATATCATTTCATACACATTCCCAAAAAATATTGGTTTCCAAAAATTAATAAAATAGGAACTCACTCTTACACACGCACATGTACTATAAGTATAATGTTTGAGTTTGCGGCTGTTACGAAAAAATATTAAGTTAAATGTCGTGTTAGTTTATCAGCTGTACTTGCGCCGATTTGGTTTAAACTAACAACGAGGTTTGGCTAATTTCCGCCCTGTACAAAAAGTTACCGTTATCAGTTAGCATTTCTTAAACTGTCGGCGGTGCGCCTCTCTTAAACAATTGACAAGTGATGGTAAGCGCTCGACAAAATTGTTAGCGACATGTGTTTGAATTCGAGCAGTATTTTTTCTATATATTTAGGTGTGATTATACTAAATTATTATTATTATTATTATTACTGTTCTTATTTAAGATAGTTGTTCTATATCTCTGTTGTTTCTATTCTAATTACTTATTATTCTGCTAGCTATTCGCGTTCAAACAGCAAATCAAAGCTTATGACCCGTCTAGAACATGGACATTTTTATATCATTGAGTATATGAACCCAACTTTCAACTGGAAATTTCCATCAGGAAACATGTTCCCCCTTGAACATCATAGACGAAAACAACTTGTTCATCCTCCCCGACCACCGTAGGTAGGATACAACAAAAAATATGCGCCTAGCACGTTTGTAATATGTAGCAAATAATATGAATATAATTATTTCCGGCCTAAGTCAAAGTTGCCTAAATAGCCAAAAAATAAATTTGAATAGTATATATATATAGTTGGCTGGGTTTAAAATAATGGAAGCCGATACAATAGTTTCAAATATGTAAGGAACACATCTTCTACACTTCATTTAGTCATAGCTAGATTAAACACATAACAAATGAAGTGATTCGGTAAAAATATTTTTGTGTCTGCGAACAACACCCAAGGTTTCTTTAAAGTTCTTAGAAAATATACTTCTTCACAAAAGAGTATAAAAAAGATACAGCTATCCCCTTTGAGATACGCAGACGCCATAAACGACGCACGGGAAATGTGGAGGTAGCGCTTCACATTTTCTTGACCTATGGTATAAACAGGTGGGATAGTCAGTCCTACGCATATCCGGCATTACCTTCCCAAGGTGTCCATAAATATCAAAGACACGCTAGTGTAGGAGGCTGCGTGAACCTCAAATAACCAGGCATAAATACGCTGCAAAAATGTCTCCAGTGTCCTGGCCGGGATTTCAACCTGGGTCGCGTCATTTATAGCTATATTATTTCAGCGTCATACGTATACAACAAGTGTGCAAGAAGCATACAGTGTTATCTCAAAACTCTTATTCCAGCAAAAAATAAAACAAAATATATTAGTCACTTCAAATAGGAGTTCTCTCATGCTTTGGTTCAATTTTAGGTTGTATCATGTAAGCTTTCTTATGGACAAATATTATGTGTTTTTCCTCTTTCTTCATTCCGGCACTAATAAATATTGTGAAAAATTGTGATCATTTTAAACAATCCCAACGGCCTGAGTCTCAGATGCCAGAAGACCATAAATAAATATTATTTTGCTAACAAATCATAATTGCACTTTATAATATCTTAGCCCATCTCGGCCTGATCCTAAGATACCTAAAGGCCATAAACAAAAATATTTCGGTAGCAACTTATAATTCAACTTTTTATTGAGCTATCCCTCTCGGCCTGAGTTCAAGATGCCTAAAGGCAATAAAAAACAAACAATATTTCGCTGGTAAGTTATAATTCAACTATTTATTTACCTACCCTGAACTCGACGTAAGCCTAATATGCCAGAAGGCCATAAATAAATAAAATTTCGGTAACAAATTGTGATTCAACTTTTTTAGTTCTTTTCTCCAACTGAAGCGTACAATGTTTAGTTTACATATCCAGCACAATATTCACAAATCAGATGTTATTTACGAAATAGACAAAACAATTCAGTTCTCAGTACAATTGTCAAGTTTGATTTCTAGTCAAGAAAATAGTAAACAACGATTGATATCCGTGAATGTAAAATATAAGTAAATTTAAAATCCAAAAATATTTAATTTAAAAAAAACTCACCTAATTTCACAACTGGTCGTTCTAGCTGGCAACCTCCAATAACTCGAACAATTATAATTATCTGAAAATAGAAAATTGTAAAGTTAGTATCTAGATAGAGGTCCTATTTCAAAGTACATAAAATCCTTGTTTATATTTTACTAAAATCTTCAATGAAATAAGCAGGAATTCTGCGCCTATTTTCAGTTTTGATAATTGTTACATATAACAGAGCCTCGTACTACTGGACCTGATTAATATTTTAAAAATCAAACTGGTCGCCTGAAAAATTTCATTCTCTTCAAAGAAGCAAGCATGAATGACTGGCAAAATGAATGTAATGAATTGAGAAAATGTGAATAATAAGTGTACAAGAAGTATATCAGTCCATTTCCAATTAACAAATTCTTGGCTTTGCAGGGATTTCTGTTGAAATTTTCAATTTCAAGACTACATGATAGAGTCTTTCACATCTAATAAAAAAACTAAGATTTATTTTTCACAGTACTCCAACTCATATCTTCTTACTTCCGGTTGAATCAAATTTCAAAATTTTTGTACCACACCTCATTTCAAATCAAAAATATATGTAGCTCAGTCAAACTATTTTTTTTAATTTCAAGTAGCGTAAATTACAAATTATCCATGTCAATTTTTGTATCTCAATTCTAGAACAACTAATACAAGGCACTGCTAAATCACATTTGGTTCACCTAGAGCTGCAGGTCAAAAGCTGCCTTGCTGTAGAACATCAATTATGACTATATTATTCAAATCAATTAGCGAACATTCCCCTGTCTATATTAACAAACTGTTGACAGCCAAGTTCAATTGTTGACTATTAGTGAAAACTATTAGTCTATTTTCAATTGCAGCAAGTCACTATGGTTTTGTATTAAAGTAATCGTTTCCCATTGCAAAGGGCCTTAGAAATTAATGTAATTTAAAGAAATAACAATATTTTTATTTCAGTTCTTCCGTCCAAAACGGTCGTGGTGCTCACATCAAATTTTACTAAAGACTTTCTCAAAACACAATATAAATTAGCATGAAATTAATCAATTTCTTTCCAATATCCTATCCCCTTACTTTATTCCGACTTCTGTTCTATAAGCCACAATCGAAATGCAAAGGTTCATTGACTCAAATATGCTGGGTTCGAATCCTACAACCGATCATTTCCGTTATACATAAACCAAATTATTCGTAAGATATTAAAAATTATAATGAAAGAAGCAATCCGGGATTCGAACCCCGTTGAAACAAGTATTTCTAATTTTTAAGAATGAACATATAAAGTCAAAATTACCGCTTCAGGATATAGTAAAATATAACTTAAACAAAATAAAGTACTTACTTTTCCTCAAATGTTAGTAATCTTGTAACACCAGGTTCAAGTTGTAGATATACTTCAGAACAGAATTGAAACGAAAGTTATTCAATCACTTCTTAAACCGCAACCTGGTCAATCATTAAACCCGTTCAAACTATTTATATAATGGTAGCTTCTTTCCAGAATTTTCTTTTAACGTCCCTGAACGAAATAATTCTAATCTCTATCTTTTATAAGCTTTCCGGCAAAACAAAACATGTCTCCTAGTGATGATAAATTCCTGCCTACTTCAACTTCTGATACACACGAGAAAAAGAAAGTTATATACCGCTAGATTTCAAAACGTGTCTCCTCATTTTCTTGTCCTTTAGAGACCCCCGTTAAAAAGCAATTAGACCTTCTTCATTACTCAAAATTTTCTAAAGAACTACTCTTTATTCTTTTAGTACCGTTAGCTTACTTCCGCTTTCCCTTGTTAAAGTTCTAAGCAAAACAAATTCCGCAGGTATCTTAAGTGCTACCAATGCCTACAATACACCAACATCAATCTATTTCTCATGGCTTCTCATAATGATTTACTTGCAATAAAACAATTACATTATTCAGATAGGAGTCCTTTTCCAAACAAGCGTTTTCAATGAAAAAGGAGAGGATCGGACTTTGAAAGAAAAATCATACGGTTCTTCTTCTGTTGTCAATATGGTTTTATTGGAGATCAGTCAAAAGATATTGAGTATAGAAAAATTATAATTAACGGTTCTTTGACGGCAGCCTGTGATCTATAAACAGTTTCTTCGCAAAGAAATTTCCGCAAATTACCCCGAGTACTTAGGTATAACACAACGAAAATTTTAATGGTCAGATAAAAATAACGTACGACAATTTTAGCCAATTACATTGTCTCAACACTCAGTTAAAGAAAACGTTTCCATTGGTCAGTCCAGCATAAAGCAGCCAGAGAAAGATTTCTTTTCTATTCAGTATCAGTCTGAGAGAAGCAGTCCAGAGTGTCTCTCCGTTGTTTAAGCAATGATAACTTCAATATGCATAGCATAGCTGTGTTTACCTTAAATGATGAATTCCGCATTATTTCCTAATAAAAATTAATGCCTGATACACTGAAAAAATTAGCAGATTTAAAAAAATGAAATGTACTCTTCCATGGTGTGTTCCACAGTTTTCGCGATGTACGCTTTATACCGGGCGGTGCCGGCGCTTAGCACCGGGTCCAATCATCGCTTGCGGGCCGGCCAACGAGGCAAAGTCAACAATCAACAACATGGCTGCGGGGCACAATTTAAATAATATTTTAAAAAATAATTGATTAATACAAATCTTCTTCCATATTTCATATACTACCTCCATAGTTCATGAGGACCTCTCTTACCCCTCTAACACCTCTCTACAACTACCATAGCCTGCTACATGCATTCCTATAGGCCACAAAACCGGTTTAAAAGTTCCTAAAAGTTTGTACTCTTCTATTCATGCAAGCATACCCCTTTATGTTCCGTTCGGACTGACCGCAGTGCACCTTGTGGTGATTTTTCTCCAAAATACCTTCTACGCGCAATTGTCGTACCCACTGATGAATAGCAATATGAGAAGGTGCATCACCAGGCCTTTCCCCAGGATTTTTGGTTAGAGGGGTATTGAAATTATCAACAGGGTGTAAGAGAAATCTAAAGTTCACTATTACGAAGTCTATCATGAAGTTCACTACAAAATATTCTGGCAGGCAGGAATCCAACAATATTTCATATTTGCGTTTCATCAACATAAACTAGAATTAAGAATAAGTATACGTCGATGGAAAATCACAAATAAATCATAAACTAGTAATTCTCATAACAATAATATGTATCTACATGGACAATTGCGTACAGCAGTATCAGCTAACTTTTAGAGGAAATTAACAGTGAAACCTACTACACGAATTACTTTCAAGAAATATATGTGAAATAATTAACATATAGAAAATTCATATTATATTTTAAATAAGAGATAAATTACCAAGCTTTTTAAAGACAAAATTACGAATTCTGACTTACGAAAACTGACAAACATTTACGCCAACTTGGACTTCACCTATCACCGAGACTGCAAGACATGATAATGCTAGAAGCCTTGACTGAAGAGAACTGTTGCCTTACTATTCTGGGACAGTGAACTGGAAGTTGTTATTATCCTGCAAGAATTACAGAAAATGTGAAATTCTTCATGCCATTGGTAATCATGCAAATTGTGGTTTTATAAAGGGTAGCCCTGTTCTATTTCAATCAAAGAGATCTATTTCGATCAGAAGAAAATTCGGTCAATAGCGTTATGATTTGCAAGATTTTTCCCAATGATATTTCAGTTGACTGAGTGAAGACTGAAAAATAATTTCTCATATCATAATCGTATTGACCCATTTTTGCACCCCTGATCGATATAGATCCGGTTTACCATACGTGTGCTTCTAAGTACAAAACTAAACCTTGCCTAAAAGGCAATTTTGTAAAATCTGAACTTTTTAGTACAATATGGACACAATTAAAGCAGAAATATCCATGGACCTGCCGTAGCTGGATGACACCTTGGACGACATATAGGACATACAGGTTGGAGAACAATAAAACAGTGAAGAGAGAAGTGAAATAACGAGGTGGACGCCATCGGTAAACCCACAGCAAGTCAGCGGGGGGCGAAGATGGTCCCTCTAGGCCAAATTATAGGTTAAGAGATGACTAGGAAGAAGGCTTCAGAACACTGCGGAAGGTGCTATACAAATGCCATCTTGTCCATCACTACGAGTCAGAGATCAGGAGAAGAATACCAGATTACAAACCAAAATAAAACTCCAAAAACCTGACTTAAATTTGGATGAGTTAACCAAAGCAACATTCAGTTTTAAAGAGAACAACATAGCTATTCTGCGGAGAGCGAAATTAAGTATGAACGAGGTGGTTAAAGAGTCCTTCAAATCCAGGCCCGCGCCAGCACGGCCCGGTCTGTGCAGACCACTACCCCATTTAGTTCTTTCTTTCTTTTTTCCTCAGTTTCCTGGGCATTTAGGCCAAATACCTAAAAGAAAACATCGGCCGGGTAGCATTATATCAAATATTTTAAATTTATTTTAATAGTAGTAATCTGCACTGGCCGAGCACTGGTGCGGGCCTGGGTTTGTAGGACTCTAGGTGGTTACCATCCACCGAAGACAGTTAGTACCGAAGTTGGAAGAAAAGTCTGAATTCAATTTGGAAGGTTTGGAGCCCGCTTAGGATCGGAGGCTACGAAGGAATAGTCCTACGAGGAAATTGGACTTTGTGAAGAATATAAGCAACATTCAAGACTAAAAAAATCGAGACGCCTACTTTCAAAGGGCATAGAACACCCGAGAGAGACAAGCAAACACCACCACTTAGATACCACTAGCGATGCCAGAGAGGATGTTTTGGAAATCTGAAAAAGAAGCACAGGAATCAAAATTGCAACACAAAATAAGCACCCTTTTGAGGATCAACAAAATATTCTGAAAGGAGAAAGTTGTCTTTCACAAAGACAAAACCTTATAATAAATTAAAATTCTTCTACTCTTACTAGTTGCATAGAGAAAGAAACAAGAAAAGAGGCAGACTCAAAACCAAGAAAATCAAAATAAGTGAATGTCATTTTATAATCTGATACAGAAGAATTTAACTACACTTGAGCTAAAAATACAGAAATACCAATTGACCTAGCAAAATCCAAAGGAAATGCTTTCTAATCAGATATATCATCCATTGTATACAAGAACATACTGGTCATCTACAGAATAAGGTGTTAGTACTCCTTCAAATCAGAACAAAACTAAGAACATCACACCACAACAAAAAGTCCCATAAACAAACTTAAATCAATATAAGAAAGACATAATTATCAAGTCCACCGACAAATCTACGGGGACCAGCCATCTTAGAAAAACAAGAGTGTGAAGCAGAGATAAATTACTAAATCGAAAAATTAAATCATTTAAAGAATAACTGAAATAAGGGAAATAATTGGAAAAGAAAATTAATTCTAAGACCAATTGAATCGTTAGTTTGAAGAAGGAAACAAATTCAAAAGCTGTTTTGTGGGAAATTAACAAAAACTGTATAATATGTTTATTATTTATTCAAAGAAAGCAATATTGTTACTGAATATTCAAAACGGTCTTCTGATACTTTCGTACTGCTCAGACAGTTTACACGTATTGTATTTTTTCCTGTACAATTAAAAAAAGTTGGTGTATTTGTTTCCTTCTTCAAACTTATGGAAAAACGTCTGCACATTTTTAAGTGCTGAGACGTAAGAATTTAAAACTCGACCAGAAAATGAAGAAAAACGCAAGAGAAACCTTCAAATGAATATTATTTACAAGAAATGTATGCACAATGAACTCGAAAGTTACAAGTAATAAATTCAATTTTTTTTTCGTTTCTCCACTGACAGAAATTTCGCCCTACAAATGTGCAAAACTGCTTTTATTCCGTAACAGTGATAGCAATAGTTGCTATATGTAAATATCTGTTAACAATAGCAGTTAAAAATATCAGTGTATGAAAACGTATCTAAATGCGAGTTAGTAATTCCCGTCTGTGAAAAAGAAGTTTAAAATAATATTTTATATTAACCTATTTACCTGTATCCTGTAACGTGTGCAGTAGAGATATGGACGAAGGTAGTTTAGTTCGTACCATAACTATTGTTATTCTATGTAATTATCGGAGCTTGGATTTACTGGCGGAGAAGAAACACTACATCAAAACACAATTAAATCAGGAAAGTATAAAGCGGTGGGTGCGGTGGGTAGGGGGAAGAGTAATTGTTTCATGATGAATTAGTATAATATCTTGCGACTAGCGATAGCAAGAGCTCAGCCATCCTCGCGCATGCGAATTACTCCTTAACAGTAAATAGTACTTCCAAACAACTGCATCCAGTTGGCAGTTTAGCGTATTGGTAGCATGTTCGAAAGCTATGCAAATAACCCTGGATCGAAACCTGGTGTAGTTTTTTCTCTTAATGAAAATAACTTTTCTCTTTTATATATACAGGGTATATATATATATATATATATATATATATATATATATATATATATATAAACGAATTATTGCCCAGGATAGAATCCAATGGCGAACGTTTGTTACTGCGGCGATGAGCTTGCGAGTTCCATAAGCCATAGAGTTAATTAGTTAGTTAGTTATATATAAACGAATTAGGAAATTTAATAAGATTAGTGAACAAACGCATGTGGAGGTTAGTTAAGTCAGGTACGGTATTTTTTTTATTACACGCACAATTAACTCCTGTTTTTACAATGCGCTCTTCTTGTCGCTAGTCACAAGGGCCCTGTAGTAGTGTATCAAATACAAGGAACTCCTATTACGGCGGGTTTATTCTCGCACAGGTGCATTACTCCTTCACCGTAAATGAGACTGACAAGAAGACAGTTTCCAAATATCAATTTAGTGGATTGATAGCATGTCGGAAAGCTAATACGGAGAACCCAAGATCGAATCATAGTGTGATTTTCTTTGTCTTTAAAAAAAAAACGTTTCTCTTTCATATATATAGCGCGCTCGACTTCAATGCGAGCGGTCCCGGGTTCGATTCCGGTGTTTTGACCCAGCATCGTGAGAACAATTGGGGAGCTGCTGTGCATAAAATACAGTGGTGATCACAGTGAGAGCTTCGGCTCTCCTCTCCTAACCCGTCTGGTCAGCGTGTGAGCAGTAGACCAACTCCTCCCTTCGGGGAGAGGACTCATCCAGTAGTGGATTTAAGCAGGTAGAAGTTTGGTAAAGTCAGGTATGGTTTTCTCCTTTATTGTACACGCGACTGAATCGTGTTTTCTCAGACATTCGAAAATAGGCCTTCTTGTTTTGAGACGCTAGTGGCCTTGTTTCCTTCTTCAAACTGACTAATATTTCCAAAGTCAGATACATCGTTCTATAACTAGCTATCGTTCTTTTCATATGATAAGAGGGTATAAATTGAGGTACGTTTTTAGTAAAAAACTTCCATTTTTTAGCGTTGTTCACTTCTTCAAATTGCTGGTTTATTATTTCTAAACTATGTGAATTTTATGGACTGTTTAATGTGCGTACTGTCTTCACTGCCTCAAAGGAAGAAAAAAGTCTAATCGCAAGACAAGAGATATCCTTCAAAATTACAAAATAAAAAGGAGTTTCTCTTAAAAAAAAACTTTAAGTGAAGGAGTACCGAACCCGGGACCACTGAATCCCAAGTCCAATGCCTTACCAATTTTTTTATCATTTTATTCAATCTGAATTGGACTACAGAATCAGAATAAACGGAAAATATTACAAAAAACATTAAATGCAAATAAAGTTATAAAACAAATTGAAGAATAACATTTCAAAATAACCTATTAAAAATATAAATAAAATATAAACCATTTTAAAAATTAAAACTTGCGATGAACTGGTATCGAACCCGAGACCACTGCATAACAACACCAACGCCTTACCCATTACTCCACGTAGACAACTATCACCTAGTGCTTTCTGAGAGCTCTTTATATCAATGCCGTACACGAGTAACAGACGCTACTAATTACGTAGTGTTCACACGTCATGGTTGTCCTCTCTGCGGACAATTCTCTGCCATTTTGTTCCGTTCTCCCAGCAGTTCTGTTTATTTAGAAAACGGACACAACGCGTTTTACCATTAACAAGCTTTGGAGAAAAATAGCGGCTGAGCCAGATATCAAATCCAGCATAAAGTAGATTTTCACATTTTTGGCGTTTATTGCCTTTTCAAACTGCCGATTCAATTAGAGAAACAATTGGATCTGAAACTAAAATTTAAAGGGAAACCGAGAAACGCCTACAGAAATCCTCTAATGGAGACCATAGCAACGTACTTGACGAAAAATGTACAGAAAATGTACGCATCGACACATGAACAGAGTAAGGTGTAATGTTTCGTATAGTAAACTGGTACTTGACAGGGGGTGTACACATAATTCAAACAAAGTCTATACACAAAACACGCACACACAGCCTCACATACGAAAAGATAAAAAAATCGTAGATAGTGAGTAAGCACGGTAAACTGAAAACATCAGAGAGCTCGTATGTACATTCGTGTGTACCTACATTTGAGGTTGACCCACTACATTCGCCACTAAGACAACGGATGTAAGGCTGACATCTTTAAATTGGAGAATCTGGTAGCAGGTGTGAATGGAACGCACGGGCTCCATACCTCGCCCAACAATGTGAAATGTACAGAAATCGACGTCGTGATTGATGAGTATGAGTTGATGGAGCCATTCGTAGAACTCCTTTCACGGCATGCAACGATTCCCCACAAATTCAATAAAGCCAGCCAAAAGTCATTCAAACAGTGGGAAACTCAATGAATCCGTCTCTTGAGCAAGCTTTATCTGGAACTGAGCAGTCACTCGTGCATTTACTGTATATGTGTATCATCGTGATGTCCATTCTTGTGGAATTTTTAGCTTTATTGTGGGGCCCTAGAATTTTCATTACATTTAGTGTCATTTGAATAAAGACAGTAGACGATTTTCCGCTGATTAATAATAATCACTTTCTCATAATAAGTCTAGTTTCAAATGCAGCCAAATTTCAACACTGCATCAAACTTTCTCTAATCATACTCATCTTCTCTCTCTCTCTTTCTCTTTATTTCTCTCTATCTCTCTTTCTATGATAATTGTTTATGGACTGTCCATAAAATATTCAGTTTTCTTGGAAGGTGTATCTGAAAATTTACGGGGCTGTTAGAGGGTATAGGGAAATCCCTGTGCATCATGTTGATTTAGTTCTCGTCGAAATGCACTCTGTGTTTCAGTGATTGAATCGTTTATAGTAATAAACAATTCTACAGTACAAATATTTCTCACCACTGTCTAACGTTCCAGGGCTAACTTCACACCTCACTTAGAGAATTCACACTGGATGTCTTCCCATGGCATCTTCCCATGTCACTCAAGGTTTTGGAAACACTCGAATATAACAATATTCTTGGATTTCAGTGCCCAGGATGACAAGATCTACAACATATCACGGTTTCAGGCAATTCCACCGAAATCCAAGAATATCATTATATTCGAGTGTTTTCAGAAAAGTATCCTCGTAGTGGCCAATCAGTGATTGCTGATTGTGTCCCGTAGACTTTTTCTCAGGGTGACAAGAGCTACCACATATCACTGTTTCAGGCAATTTCACCGAAATCCAAGAATATCGTTATCTTCGAGTGTTTTCAAAAAGTGGTCTCGTAGTAGGCAAACGGTCAGTGATTGGTGGTTGTGTCCATGAAGACTTTTTCTCAGGGTAACATGATCTACAACATATCACGGTTTCAGGCAATTCCACCGATATCCAATTTTCTTAAGGTTTGTGCGGGGTTCTTTCTGCTGATTCAAAGAATGAGAATTGAAGTCGACTACAAGGCAGGTTTCCAATTTACATTTACTGCATATATTATATTGAAATATTAAGGAACTCTCAATTTTTGTTAATACTCTATTATCTTAAAATATACTAATACTAAAGAAATTTAGTAAAATTGTTTAGATTTCAAAGCTCTGTGTTAAACTGCATGTGAGTGTAAGGTTTCGTACACGTGCAAAACAAACATCAGCAAGTCCTTAGTTACCGGCGGTTAACTTAGATAACGCCTTGTTAATCAGAGCAATGTGTCTGCTTTCCGGGATGCAGCAATACTCATTTACCTCTGTTCAGTCTTTGTTTTTATATAGAAAAACTGCGATATATGCCCCTGAAGTACGTGTTAACACATTTTTACTGTTAATTATTTGTATCTCATTTGAAAGTAATTAATTGCTGTCTTTGTAATGCGGAGATTAATTGAGAATTGGAGCAGAGTGTCTCTTAGACAAGTTGTTCCAATAGGTTGATAATTAACTGTTCTAAATATGAGACTGTTTTTATAGATTAACTCTATTTTCTCTTATTTTTGTAGAAGAAATTTAGAATGTGTACTTGTGTCACTAGGACCTCCCATTATCAAATTTTGTCTTATTTTTTGCAGTGACAATTTGACTATTTTTACTGTAGTTTGAGCTACACAAACAATGTCCGTTATCTCTTACTTGTCAACGCAAGGCAGCAGTGAACTCAAAAATAGTTTCTCATAATGGAAGTAAAAAAACACAAAGTAAAACAATCCATAGGACCATTTTACAAATATAATTAGAAATTGTAGAATTCGAGCATGTATCTTGTAGGGAGAGCTAGCATGAGTAACACATTACACACTGTCTGATTTTTCTGAATTCGACACTGAGCTAAAATAATGCATTTACAGGTATTTGTCACGCGAGAAATGACGTAACATACATACATTTTGTTCAAACGTGAGTTCTTGTTTTGTTGTTTCCTTTTCGATAGAAGAGGCAATAGGAATTTCTCTACCGATATTAATGTGGTCAAATTAGGAATACACTTGATAACACTATTTTAGTGACGGTTTCTAGTCAATACTCTACTGTGTTTACATTTTCCTTCAAGCATTATAATATTAATATAACTTGGGATCTCATTAAAATTATTTACACTGTAGAACAACGAAATGATATGTACACTAATTACGGTTTTAAAAATTTGATGACTTGCAAATTTCAAAGTTGTGTGAGGTTTATACAAACAGAGAATGTATAGAAAGAAAAACATTCGCATTAGTTAGGATATCATTGTATCTAGCGGTATAAATATAAGTACGAAATAATCCAAAATCATATTGTTAACGAATTTTTTGTGATCTTTAAGTTCCCATAAAGCTGAAAGCTGCTGAACCAATTTCTCCTAACGAATTCTCAACAGAAACAAATATAAAACGCAAAATCTTGGTGGCATAAGGGCGCATTCCAAACTTTTTTGTAAAGTTTTTCTCAAATAGCACAATATGTAAACTGTTTGAACTAATCTAGGAGACAGTTCGATTCACCTTTCAGTAAATCTATCCATTATAAAATAATTACTTACTTTGCACGCAAGTGATATAAATAATGAGAATAATCAACATGGCAGCATGATCTTCAGTTCTCTATTGTGAGGAACGGAAATATGGATAATTCAGTTCGTTACTTAGAATTATCATCTAATGAATGATGGAAATTAAATTTGATAACATTTGCTGAAGAGAGCTTCTCATGATAAACTGATGAAGATGCTGAAATGGAAAAATTATGGACAACTTCGTGTTGTAAACAAATAATAATTTATGGAATGAAATAATGAAAGATAATTGTTCTTTTTGTAAGTTTCGAACGGAGAAGAATAAGTGAAAAAGGTTAGGCTTGTTTGGCAAGATCTGATATTGTTACTGAGACTCTGGTTGAAGAAACCGAGGTCAGTTGGATAGGCTTCATAGTCTTCCGTCAGCTCTTTTTTAAGCTAAAATTATGGAAATGAGAAATCGGGTGAATTCACTTGGGAAGCAGGAAAGATGCAATGTGTTATCCTCGAAGCTCATAGTCCTTTCCTCCTCGAAGAAAGAGGGTATAAGTACCGCAGTAGGAGTTTGGAAAGAGGCTACTAAGTACAATTGCAATTACATTTATTCTAAGATCGGTTCAATTTTTACGAAGTAAATCTCAAATGTGATATCTTTAGTTTGAGAACCTTTGCTTTGGTTTTAAGTGTACGTTTTCTCTTCTCATTCTATGCAAGGAATTTCAGCAAGATTTGCTTTGAGCGTTACTTTTTTGAGTCAAAATGATGATTGGTTAATTTAATATTAGGGTTAGTTTTCTATTGTTTATATTTTTGAGTCCTATTGTCTCCAATTTCATTTTCAACGTTTTATAAATTTCACATAGGTTTTTAACATCTTACATACGCACATTTTCAACATTTCACACACTTTACGGAAATATATTACGGTAAATCAAGTTAGATGTTTACATTATACGCAATTTTCATATCACGTTTAGCAGAAGAAAAACTGACACAATACCTTACTTCGTGTTATGTTCTCACACCCTAACATCCAGATGCCAAACGTCAGATCGTAACCAAGCATTGTATATCGATAGAGTATGTAACAAAGAGTGCCGTAACTACCTATCTCTGCGCTCCCCCACAACTTTCAGTTACTGCGTCCTTAATAATGGTTTTATTATCACTGAGTCATGGCATTTGGGAAGGGGTTGCGAGGGTGTTATTTACGCCTCATCTAACAAAGCCCCTACAATATCTTTCCTAGAACGATTCGTGCAATTGTAAATGCGTAAATGGTAATTAATTAGCGATATCGGGCGGATGGAGAGTAGTATAAGGTTTACTGTTAACATTCGTTCCAAGATCGTGGGTTCGTATCTCGCATAGTGCATGGATGTGTTGTGTGGTTTTAACTTGGGATATAAGTACAGTAAATGGTAAAAGGAAAAACGTTATTTTAGTAAAAGGGAAAAATAAATGTAAACGGAATATGAAATAAAGTTTAAAAAATGGAGTAAAAAGGAGAGCTTTAGATTACCATGCTAAAGGTCAGTGGTTCAAATCCTGGTCGCAATGATATGCTTTTCCTACATGTACAAATGTTATGATTAGGAAAATGCTTTTGACATACAAAGCTCATTCGCATTCTTCTGGCTTCACTTATTTAAAATCTGCTAATTTACATACTACTCAAATTATATGTTTACATAAAGAACAGAAAAAAATATGAAAATAAAGGTAAAAAACTTTTGCATTACACATGCAGAATTATTATTCGTGATTCCCTGAGTATAATGCTACCGTTTATTTATTTTATTTCCATACTGTTTCTGTTTTTTTTTCTGAGAACACAATTTTGCTATGTAAATTAGCAGATATTGAACAAGAAGCAAAAGGAAGAATACATAGGGGGGGGGGTACAAAATAAGAACATTCACTTTGGATGTCAAAAGCATATTGTTAAATATAACATTTGCACATGTGCTACAGAAAAAAGTAAAAAGGATATCGCGGTAAAACTTGAACGCGGGACCTTAAGTATTGTAAGCTAACGCTCTCGTTCTTGTTCTTTCAGAGTTCTGTGACAATTACTACAGCATGCTTCTACTACTCTCTGAACGTCATATCTTCCTCATTATTTATCATTTACGCATTTCCTACTGCACGGCAGGTTCTAGGAAAAAAATATAAGTATTTTGTTAGATACTACATCGATATATCAAATTTAGTTACGATCTGAATTTTTGACGTCTGGATGTTTGAGTGTAAAGAGTGCTACTCCCTCTTGAATCGCAAATTAATATTTAAAACACAATAGGAAAATACTATTTCCTCCCTACTCGACACATTAAAAATATTGTGGGTGTCCCAGACCTCAATCACTCTAAGTGTCATTGCTGTAAACTTATTTTCAAATTCATTGGTTCTAATTTCGATTGATTTACACCAAAGTTGCCACGAACATTATTCGACCATAGAAAAAATACTGTGCAACTTCTCACTCTATAATCATCTCAGTTGGCAGTGCAGTGTTGATTACCCACTTTAAATAGTGCGGTTCTAGACCGCGGTATTCAGCTAATACAACATAACAAAAGTTTACAACCCATCTACGAAACGTAGCATTTAGTACCTACAGTGATATCCCGTTCTCACTAGTTTACCTGCAAACTTGTGTTCGATTCCCAATTAAGCTATAGTCTTTTTTTCGTATGTTACTTACAAGTAACAGAAAACACAAATTGAAATATTTATATTTTGAAACAGACTGGAAAAATGCTAGATGCTAAATTATTGGACAGTAAGGAGATTAAACCAGTGTGTGTGTGTGTTTGTTTGCTTGTTTACTCCGGTATACCACCTAACACTAGCAAGTCACGACCAGAGAAGTGAGGAGATTTGGAAAATGAGCAATTTTGCTGCCTGCTCAGATTATCTGACATTTTTTTTTGTGATTTAGTATGCTTCTTATGCCCCCAAACGATTTTTCAGAACAATGCTCAGTTTCACGCACATGTTAACTTTTTTCTTACACGAGTGTGTGACGACTTCAACAAATCAGTTTTTTGAATGGTGTGTTAAAGAACAGCGCTATCTACGTGTGTAAATGACACGCTCACATCTACAGGTGAACCAACTATTTGTCAGAGTATATCAGATGCCATATTGTTTTTGTAATGTGATCCGCTTCCATCTTCCTTATATGTAAGCTAAGGTTATTAAATCAGCTAAGAGAGTGGAAGAGAAACTTAGTAGTATACACAATTAATTTTTGATTGAGAAATAGTTGCTGCATATAATTTCTTATATTATAGACAAATGTTCACATTACGCAATCAATACAGTAACCATATTGTTCTGTGATAAATCATTTGACGTAGACTACGTAGTAAGCACTCTTGCGATACTTCCATTCAGTTAAAGGGATATTATATCGACAAAACTTTAGAGCAATTGTGCAGTAAGAAATAAATAATGGAATCGATAAAATAACAAAGACCAGGGTATTTGCTTACATTGGTAGTGTTGAAATGCATTGAGTTGTTTACATTTTATGATAAACTGATCTACGCAGACATACAATCTTACAGACAATTTTGATACAACAATTTTTTAAAATATAGATTATATATAGGAAATATGATTAGAATTGCTTTTTAATGTGAGTAAAAAAAATAACATACAAAGTATAAAATTAATTTTGTATGCATTAAAAAAGTCCCCCAATTCTCTTACCAGCTTCAGTTTGATTTGGATTTTCCAAGATTTATTTTAAGCTACTTATATCGAACAGCAGATTAAATTGAATGACTCGGGAGAAAAAGTATATACTTATTGCTATAAATGATAGCACAACCATGGTTAGAAATGCACTTAACATAGTGACTTCAATCCAGCGTTAAACAATAGATTCGCTCAAGAGTACGATAGACACTCAAATGAGATGATAACAAGAAATTGAAAATAAAAACTATATCCACAGGAAGACAAGTGATTATTTACATTGTCTTTTTACACCGAATCTTGGAACAGTCATATGACCCGATATAATAATTCTAGAGTACAAAGTTAGTGATGACGAAGGTTAACTAAGTAATATCTTTTATTATTTGACGTGAAGACGTTTCACTGATTTCTGTAATAGGTTCATTAGCATAACTTTAAAGCATTCGTTAGCATTTTGCGTATTGGCTCCACAAAGTCCCGAGAAACCCTTATCACACTTTCATTACAGCAGTGTACATTAATTATTCTATTCACCGTCAACCCACGCTGATACCCTTGTAAACAGAAAATGACTTTTTTGTTAATTTACTTAATTCTAGCAAATACTTTAGGGATCTAATATGTCATAAAAAGCCTGTTTTGTTTAATACTTGTCTACCCGGTTTGGTTCGTATCGTTGTGTGTTTGAGTGCAGTTGTGTTTATCCTGCATTTTGATCACGTGTATCAAATTTAACATCAGCAGTGGGAGAAAGATTTTTAGTAAACTGCTTCAGCCAAACATATTGTTTGCTATTTCATTTCTGAAAAGACAATACTATACGACTCCAGTCACTACCTGTAATTTCCAGTTACATAAATGAGAAGAAAGCAATCTGTGGAAATTGTCTTCATAAATTGCATTAACTTTATAAAATTTTAATATAATTTAATATTTTAATGGAAAGAAATGAATGGTAAACAATCTGTTTTAATCTGAAGTTATTTCTTAAAACAACTGCTCCCTTTAATAGTGCTAAACTTAACACAACTGCTCAAAATGTAGAATAAACACAACTGTCTCGAAATACACCGTGATTCGAAGCAAGTCTGATGATTATTTAGAACATATTATATTTCTGTATAATACATGAAATCATGATACATAAGCTACAATTGAGCCAATTCGAAGCAAACAGACATTTTCTGCTAACGAAATCACTGTACGTTGAAAGAATAAAAGTATCAATACTCTTTTGGATTGAAAGAGTCATCTCCATCTATACTCTGTTGAGTCAGTTTGTAAAATTACAAAGAACACTCTGTAAACATCACAGTGAACCCACTGTATAAACAGTTGTACATCTTACAATCAGCATAAAACATGTGTATAGGTCCCTGGAGCGAGATTAAGTTCTTCGTAAACCATGTGTGTGTGGTTAATTACGAGATGAATAGCCAGATGAGTTCAGTTAGTAGTACACAAAACTTCACATTTATGTTACAGTGTAGACTATGGTGGAAGCCTGGTGTAATTTTTGCTATGTTTTTTTAAAAAGTAACTGTAGTCTTTTATGTATAATAAAATGTTGTAGTATAATAAAAGGAAATATTTTTAAAAAACAGTATTTTTTCATAAGTTTGTTATAGAATAAAAAGTAATTAGGTCACCCAATACCCCCATACCAAATGTGAATGTAACCAAAATAGACACGCTGCATTACACAATACATAACAGAGCTACGCCGCCAACAAAGAGTAGAAACAACGAAGAATGTTATCTGGAAATAAAGGGCCATCCAATAAAACAATCTATGCTAAAAGAATTTCCGAAACCAATAAGAGTTGCTGTCGTGCTGTTCCATATGAACAGTTTAAATATCTGGCGTACTTTATCGTAAGAGATGTGGCATCTTGCCATGCGTATATGAACTACATCCCTTTTGGTTCAAAGAAGAAAAAAATAATAGAAAATGGTTATCGAAACTGGAACATTACTCAAGACTTTAGCCGAGGGCTTCCAGGGCAGGAGAAAACGATATTCCATATTGAAGCCATAAAAATGTGGAAAGGCAAATACATTCTGGCTTCTGTATGCTCATCTGTCTCAACTATTATTGATGAAAATGTATTGGAAATTTTATGTCAAACTGCACAAAATTTTCATATGTTGGATGATGCCTATAGTAATAAATGCTTGACTCAAACACAAGATTACAAATGGCCACTTAGAATAGGCCACAATAATAAGTGGAGGTTGGAGTTATAAGAAATACTTGATCTTTCATTCAGCAGAATTGTCTCACTGTACGCCTAATAGTTAGACAACCAACATGACTGTACAAATATGCGCAATTGTCAGGATATCCCTCCATTTGGAGGAAGAAGGAATGAGTTGATGATGACCATTTAGAACACTACGAGATAGATAGGCAGAAATCCCATTCATGTCTTTTTCAAACACACACATAGAGAGAGAGAGAGAGAGAGAGAGAGAGAGAGAGAAAGCATGAAAGAAAACGGAGAAAGAGCGAAAAAAGAGATGAGAAAACAAAGAAAGAAGGAGAGAAAAATGGCGCAAAACATGGAAATAAATGAAATTTTAACGGTTATGAATATATAGTTTGCATTTCTCTCCCGTGCCCTCCTCTCTCTCCGTCTTGTACTTTTCTCCCTTTGCGGAACAAATCTCTTTCAGGAGCAATCGCGAACATCATTTACAACGCTTAATTCCTAAATAAAATAATTGAAAATCCGGTTGTGGAATCGGTCCAGGAGAATGAAAGCCTGATACGCTGACCACCTAACTATACAGACAATAACGAAGGAGTTGTTAAATCAGCCATTAAACTGGCTACTGTCAGCGTTTTATTTATACACATCCTAACTTTAGTACATTCTCTCCGCGTTCCCATAAGCACTAATTTAAGATAATCTACAAAAAATGCAAAAAAGTAATTATTAATAATAAATATGAACATACAAACATATATTTTGAACTAAAGAAAAGAAGAAGAAAACTTGCCCCTACGCCGGCAATCAAACCAGGTTTTTTTTATTTAGTAACCTAACCGTGGTACACCCCAAATTGGCAACTGCAAATTGATCGTTTGTCAGTGTTCTTTACAGTTAAGGAGTTAATTTTCCACTTCCTTAGCAATGCTAACTTCCTGTCTCTGCAGTATCTCATTTCAGTTTTTACAGAAATTGTCATGACGTCATACTTAGCTAATTGTAGCTACTTGTATATAATGACAAATAAGAGTGACAAGAAGCAGCTTCCTTTCAGTTCCCAATTTAGCGTATTGGTAGAGTGTTGGAAAGCTAATTTGTATTTTTAATTCCTAAAAATATATTTTTATAAGCTCAAATTTATTATTAATAATTGCTTTCTTGCATTTTTGTAGATTATCATAAATTAGTTATCATGGGAACGTTGAGGTTAGCTATTCGCTCGGTGTGCAAGGGGGCCGCGGTGCTTCCGAAGGGAACACAGGAGGAAGGCAGCATTCGTTTAATGGTGGGTATACGCGAAAGTGCTGTTGGCATATTCTAACTTACCATTTGGAGCACCGTCTCATGCACATTCATTGGCCAATAAAATCGAAGGGTCTCAAAAGCTAGACTGATCAAAAAATTTCCTTGACCGGGACCTGTTCTTGAAGATATACTGCTGCGTATAACACGCAGAGTTTTGTACGAACTAATTAACGGGCTCCGACGTCAATTTGTTCCAATTTCGCGTGTTCGCACCGTAAATACAACGGACAAACCATGGTTGGAAGGTTCCTTAGGTTGCCTGATAATTAAGGTCTTGAATGAAAGGACCCGCGTTCGAGTATCGGGAGAGGCAATCCTTTTCTTTATATATTTTATAAGTTCAAAGGCCTAGCAGGGTGAGATGGAGAAAAGTGCCTTGGAATGAATCGTGATAAAATATACTACCCTATTCAGCATAAAAATGATTTCTCTCCACCAAATTTCAACTCTAAAGATGCTAACATAACCTCATAATAAATTAAACTGTTTTTTGGTAGCTTAGCTATATCTCGGTCGGATTTGCACCTACAAGACCTGCTTTTTTTATATTGAAGGTTTTTTCAAGCTCTACAAGATGGCATTTTTTTAGATTTCTTGGCACAAAATTAAAATTTTGAGAGAGCTTTGAAAATTTGAAAATTGAATTTAAAACTAACACAACAGTTGGCTCGTAAACAACATAATGTGATGTATGTTTACTGGTTCTATAACCATGATTTATTTTAGATTTTTTAAAGTAGTAAACCTAAAAATTAAAAAACGGCATTTTTGTCACTTTTAAGGTGTTTAGATTCGTCTCGTTTGCTCAAAATGGTTCGAGTTGTTCTCAAATCTTACAACATTTATTTAACTCATTTCTCGACATTATACAATGATGAAATTTTCGACATCGTCGTCAGTCGGGTGACAATACAACATTCTATTGCTACTTTCTTATTATATTTATGTATTTATTGTAAAAATATATTTTAATGTGTTTTTATTACAGACTTCTTTATTCGAAAATAAATACTAGCCTGAACCGCGGCTGGGTTTGGCTGGTTGCGTAACATTTGAGGATTTGGGCAACAAAATATCAGCTTGAAAAAATGTATGAACACGGAAATAATCCAAAAACTGAATAAAAAGGGACTTTCTCAACGGTGCAAGTTAACCAGGAAAAGGTCATCAGTTGAGCACAGAGACTGGAAATAAGACATGTGATGAGGGCTTCTTACATAACACGTGCACTGTAAATACAAGTTCGAAAGCCTCCTTTGCCAGGTCGCCTTCGTGCATGACCGGAAAAGATTTCGGCTTTTTGAGTGGAAAGTCCCGGTTCGAATCTCCCCGGGACAAAACGTTTTCTTCTTATTTTCTTTCAAAAAATATTTTTATATGTTCATATGTATTATTTAATAATTGCTAGGATATGTATAAATAGCTGATTACTACTGGAAGCTAAGATGTGTCTGGATGCACACCGAGCGAGGTGTGCAAGAGGGCACAGTGCGTCCGAAGGGAGCTGGGAGACGCAGTCCCCGGTTAGCTGTGGGCATACGCAAAAATGGTGTTAACACCTGTCAATTTTCTCTTTGGTACACATAAAATTCATTTTATCTTTATCTTATTCCAACCACTGTGTTGTTCATTTGAATGGTCGAGAGAGCCGTAATAAAAAACTTTTTAAAGACGGGGGCTGCGTCTCCCAGCAGCTCCGCCGGCCATCTCCCTTCGGAAGCATCGTGCACCCACTTTGCACACCTCGCTCCGTGTGGATCCAGATACATCCTAGCTTTCAGTAGCAATCAGTTATTTATACACATTCTAACAATTATTAAATAATACATATGAACATATAAAAATATTTTTTGAAACAAAAAAGAAGAAAAAGTGTTTTCCAGGGTAGGACTCGAACTCTGGACCTCCCAATTAAGAAGTCGACGTCTTGACCAGTCGTTCACGAAGGCGACCTGGCAAACGGCGCTTTCGAACTTTGTGTTATGTAAGAAGCCCGGTTACGTTTCTTATTTCCAAATATCTGTGTTCAACTGATGACGTTTTCCTGGTTAATTTGAACCGTTGAGAGAGTATTTTTTTATTAAGTTTTCGGGTGATTTCGGAGTTCATACTTTGCTCAAGCTGATATTTTGTCTCCCAAATCCCAAAATGTTACGCAACGAGCCAAACGTAGCCCCAGCGCATGCTTGTATTTATTTTAGGATAAAGGAGTCTGTAATAAAAATATTAAAATATATTTTTACATTATATACATATACAAAAATATATGAAAGTAACAATGGAATGTTGTATTGTAACCCGATTTATGTCGCTGTGCAAAATTTCATCAATATATAACGTCGGGAAAGTAGTTATATTAACGTTACAAGATTTGAGGACACCACAAACCATTGTGAGCTAACGAAACGAATCTAATACGCCTTAAAAGCGACAAAAATGCTTTTTTTAATTTTCTAGGTTATGTTCTACCACTTTAAAAATCTGAAAAATATTAAAACCACTAAACATACATAACATATATTTATTTTGAACCAACTGTTGCCTTAGTTTTTTACATTCAATTTCCAAATTTTCTAAACTCTCTCAAAATTGTAATTTTGCGCCAACAAATTGAAACAAATTACCATCTTGTAGAGTTTAAAAAATCTTCAGTTTAAAAAGTAGGTCATCGTAGGGGCAAATCCAACTGAGATATTGCTAAACGGCCAGAAAAGACTCCTTAATTTATTATGAGGTTAGGTTAGAATCTTTTGGGTTGAAATTTGCTGAAGAGTCATCATTTTGTATACCGATTATGGTAGTAATTTTATCACTATTCGTTCCAAGGCAGTTTGCACCGTCTTACCCTGCTAGGCCCTTTATTATTAATAATTTTTTTCATTTTGCGTAGATTATCTATAATTATTGATCATGGGTTAGGGTAAGTTAGGTAAGGTCAGGTTCGGTTATGTATTTTTACACTTTCGTTTCTTTGTTTCAAAATACATTTCTATCTGTATGTGCGAATTTTTCCTTACCTAACATCCGCTACCCCATGATCACTCCCAATGGAAGAAACCGATTATTAAAAACAAATATAAACAGATAGAAATGTATTTTAAAAAAACAAACGAAAGTGTAAAGTTACATAACCGAACTTTACATTACCCAACCTACCCTAATCCATGGTCACTAAATTTAGATAATCTACGAAAACTGCAAGAAAGCAATTGTTAATAATAAATTTGAACTTATAAAAATATATTTTTTAAGAAAAAATAAAAAAAATGGCCCCCGCCTGGAATCGGACCCGGATTTTTATTTCGTAAGCCAACGTCCTACTAACATGTCACGCTGGAAGCTGGCAACCGGTGGTCTCTTCGTGATACTTACTGTCATCACATAACATCTAGCCAACACGTGCCTTTACGTGGATTTACATTCAGAGAATCGTACTTTTAGAACTTCAAATAGTCGATTAGAAAAAAAAACTCGGCGCCAAGATTCGATAACGGGAACTCTGGATCAGATTTCCGAATGATTGACCACCAGACTAAGCTACCAGCTGTCGACCAAACTCTTCTCAGTGTTACTTATAGTTCAAGATGTTCTGCTCCTACGCGAGAGAGGGCGACGTATTTTTTTTATCTGAGCTTCCCTTCTGCTGTGGAGGAGGGCGAATGGTTCTGAATAAAAATTTTTACTACATAAACAACACAACTTTTAACGAGACAGGTATCTGGGTCCTGATTGACCTCCTGCCTGTCAACCCTTTATGGTCTTCACAAAGTTAACTTTTAACACTAGCGTCTAAACAAAGAAAGACCTATTTTCGAAAGCTTGTAAAACATGAGTTAATTAACTGTTCAAAAACAACGTACCTGACCTCCACGTGTCCTTGGTCTCTAATTTTATTAAATTTCTTAATGCGTATATATATATATATATATATATATATATATAATACACAACCATATTCAATCCACTACTGGATGAGGCCTCTCCCGGAGGGAGGAGGTGGTCTACTGCTCCCACACTGACCAGACGTGTTGGGAGAGGAGAGCTGAAGCTCTCAACTGTGATCGCTACTTCTTTCTTCAGGTAGCTCCCCAATTGGCCTCACGACGCTGGGTGGACGCCGCACAGGCAACACATCTGGAACGGTCACCCATCCAAACACTGACCAGACCCAGAGCTGCTTGACTTCGGTGATCTTAAGGGAACCGGTAGACCAGCTCGGCTAGGGCGTTGCCATAAATGAATGAGACAGCCTAAAATACGCGATTTCAGGGGTCCACAACTCGACTATACTTCAAGCTATGAATATGAAATTTTGCACACCTGCACAAATTCGATATATCTCCTTTACTTTGAAAGCTCATATTCCCATCTTTAACATTTTTTCCTTACGGGGCCTCGAAATCGCCTATTCCGCCGAATATATATTCTCTTGACTGTAGATCCTCTATGAGAGAGAAACATCAAGATTTGTTGCTCATTGAAGGAAACTCGCTAGATTTAAGCAAAAGCTTTACTTAAATAATAGGTAGCGAAATAACATAATTTTAGGATCATGGATCATGGGCTACGATATAAAGATAATATGTGCTTTTTCGTTCCATTCAACTTACCACACAAGCGATGTTCCAACTACCAAGCCAGCCAGTGAAGAATCAGAATTCTGGATCGAACCTCAGTCTCTTAGGTGCGAGGAGACATCCTAGTCCTGTTTTAAAAACAATACATGACCCACGCTAAGATTTTCTATAGCCAGAGTAGCACTCAGTTCAAGAATATTAACTAATTAACTCTATGGCTTATGGAACTCGCAAGTTCATCGCCGCAGTAACAAACGTTCGCCATTGAATTCTATCCTGGGCAATATCAAGCCAGTTCTTTCTAACCCCAGGAGAATCAATGAAAAATCTGTTACTATTTCTTGACATGTTTTAGCGGTGTAGAGTTGTCAGCTCTACAAGAATATAATTAATGATAATGAGAACGAATATTGGATGATGTTTGGAGTATCGAGACTAGCCACCGAATGTTCTTGCGAGCACCCTCCAACCCTTCATGATCTCCTCGCTTTCCATCTGCCTGACGTCACAAAACACTTCTTAGTGGTTCTTTCCATTCCACAAACTGCAGTCAACAATTGTCAATATGTCATTCACTCATATCCGGAAGAGTTTCTTCATACAAGGTAAAGCAGAACACAAAGAATTCTAACTATCTGATATACAACTAACTTGCACAAATTGAAGTGATGAAACAAGGAGGCGATGACTAGAAGGAACGAAGACTGAGAAAGAGGCTGGCTTGACTGTAAATTACCAAAGTCGAAATGAAATGCTGTGCTTCCCAACCTTCCTAAAATCCATATTATCAATTTTATA
>JAGDQP010001081.1:4989-48842 GCA_022664845.1 Lepisma saccharinum
TCCCGAAGTTTGTACTACAGGTCCTGAAACACCCTGTATATATTGTTAGAGTTGAAATCTAGCCACATCTATCAACTATGTAGGCAGCGTACTTCTTTCTGAACCCGAAAAGGACAGTAATTTTTATGTTCGCTTTTTTTTTTTTTTTTTTTTTTTTTTACTAACGGTATCCCATTTCTTTTATGAGTCGAGACAAGTTTTGGTGTTGGCTGACTCTTCCTAGTTTCAAATTAGATTATCTTAAAGCCATACAGCTTTAACTAGATTTTCTTTAAATTAAATCAAATTTCTACTCATAATATACCACACAGAATTTTATCTTTCTAATATATTTACTTCTTTGCGAAGCTCAAAAGCAATGGAGTACAAGCCACATTAAAATATTTAAAATTTTGAATTTATATTGTAAAGGTAACACGAAATATATATCTAGGGCATAAAATATTGACATTTTGTACAAAAACATTGTTTTTGTATGCTTTTTACGAAATATGAGCGTTTTGTGTTGCATTTTTTTCGCGTTGTAAGATAGATTTGCCAAATAAGGCCACCTTAAAAGCATATCTGATGTTGCTAGGAAACCATGGTAGTTAGAATTCCAAAACTGCTTGTGTGGAAAAGTGCTTAAGTCCCCTACATAGCAGCGGAGCTATATACAGATTTGTGTATAATGAGGGCGGAAATATAACGAGAAAATTGTTAGATGGTGGCGTTATTAGGAACATAGGCTCCTAATAACGCCACCCTCCTAGTTGAATGGAAACTTGTCTACATACTTTGCATTAACCTTGTAAACTAATGTTTAGCTTGTAAACTAAAGCGACGAAGACGGGAACAATGCTCAAGCACTTTGGTGACTACAAATAGTACAATACATATCACACATTAAGAGTGAAGTTTATGCAGTTAGTGGGGGGAAATCTTACATAATAACAACTCTCCCTATGAGAGAAATTCAGAAACGCTTTCTTATTTAATCTAGAAAATACAAAAAGTGGTATAAATGTGTATATTACTAATGTATACATTGTGCTGTTAAGATATTCACTGTGGCGTTATTGAGGTACACTACATACGATCATATTAGCACTTGATTTTCTTACACATTACAAAACTTTCGGTAGTTTTCTGTGCTTGTGGAACAACAAGACATTCGACTCTTTTGATATAGGCATGACTTTCAGCGATTATGACTCACAATCGATGTGAAATTCAGGAAAATGTACCCACCTGATTTAATAACGACCTTCTTTGTCAAGACCACAGCACAAGTGTGCGTCATGGCAGCTCTCCTATGATCACTAGCGTAGCTATTTCCTGTCAGTCCTGCTAGAGGGGATCTGCCCTCATATTCATACTTCCAAATTTCTGCCACCTGTTCTCGTTTCCAAAATACTGGTGGATGGCGTTAAATAGGCTCGGTGGCGTTATTTGGTTGAATTACCTTACTTGCAAGAAGAACCTTTTATCCTGTTTTATTATTTTTCAATGTCGCTTGTATCCCTTTATCTGTAAATTCCTTTTATTTATGCTACTGTAGTTGGAACAGCTCAATTTTCAGGAACACTATTGTACTTTTTCTGCAGGTCTAGAGCAGTGATTATCAACCTGTTTCTTTCGAACACATCATGCTATCTGACACGAACTGCTAGTGACTCGGTGTTGCCTTTTTCTTATTTTTAAAATAATTATTGAATGAAATTGTATGAATGCCTCTAGCTAGCAAAATCACATCTACAAAGTTTTGCAGCACACTTAAAAATTCACGACGTTTCGGCAGGTATGCCGCTATACACCAGGTTGAAAATCACTGGTATCCTTCCTTTTTTGTGGAAGTTTGAATAAGATGTTTAATTTTCGGTTGACAAGTTCAAACTAGTAGTGTTATAACGAGAAGAGATTTTATTGAACCAAAAGAGTAAATGATAGGCCTATGTTAGTGGAAGTTTGAAGAGTAAGCAACACTTCAGAACGTTCTTTTTAGAAAGCTTGAATAGCGACAAATTCTACAAACTTTATTTGGGAACAGAATTTGAAGGATCATTTTATATATATTTGGTGTATTGGGGATGGGCAAATTAAGTGGCTTTGTTCGTAGTAACGACCATTAGATTTATCCTCTATTGTCAATGGCAATGAAATGGTCAGACTATCGTCCATATACCTGGGAGATGAGATTCATTAGGAGTAGAAGGTAACAGCCCTAACACATTGTTACCAAGGACTGTGTCTGACCTGTGGACATTTAGACTGCCTCTTTCAGCGAAGGGTCTTAGAAGAACAGCCAGTTCTATCGTATTTTGAATGGTGTAAGGGAATAGGCAATGATGGTCTTGGTCTTCTATTCTACAGTGTCTTCTAGAAATATTAAGAATGGACTTTCTGCTTCTTTTCCCCGTCCTTGGTTCATAAAAATGAACATACAACTCAAGTACATTTGTTTCCGATTTAACTACACATTTCGTTGGTTTTTCAACATATAATTTTACTGTGTTGTAAGTGAATAAGTAATTTCTTTGACATGCACTTCACTCTAGTGAATAATTTCAGTGTTATAAAATGAATTTCGCAGTTTTAATTTTGAGAGGCACTTTTTAATTGTATTTTTCAAAATGAATCTCAATTGTTTTGCTGAGCAGAAAACCACTCATCATAGTTTCAAAATGTCTAGCTGTACTTCCAACTGAGGCTCAAACTCACAAACGGGTATTTCAAAAACATAAATGAAGGTTGAGGAAATACGATATATTCAAATTCATTAAATATTTTACGGCATGGCATTAGCTTGTTTGGAGAAAATGTATAATAACTTACGGGTTTAGATGTACAGATTTTCCACTCTAGTAATACTGTAGTTTTTGAATTCCATCATCCAAGGGTGTTAAGTAAAAGTTGTAGTGTCTAGTGTAGTTTGTCAATTACAGTATTAAGAACATCAGTTAACAATTCTGGAGTATTTTGTTGTGGTTAAAATCTTGCTTATTTCTGAATATTTCATGTGCTTGACAGAAACGAATAAGTAACAGAAATAAGAGCAGTTTTGAGCCCCTCAATAGATTTTAATGACATTTTATACACAAAAACTAGACTATATAATCATTTTGATGAGCCAAACCGTATATGCGTATCGCTTTAGGTTATCATGCAACGCGCGTCTAAAGTTGACCACTTCCGGATTTTATTTTTTATAGTGTTGTTCAAAATAAATTGCGATATCTCGCAAATGGCTTAAGCTGTCCAACCCAAAGTTCGTATGACAAGCACCAATGCAATCATTGTGTCAGACTTGGAAAATAAATCCGGTATCTTTTGTCATTTTGGAGGTACAAATTATTTTCCTTCTGTAAACGTTGAATTTTAGTAACAAAAAATGCACGTTTTCAAGACAACTTTGTGTTTTTTAACCGTTAGCCCCCATTAGATACAAAACGATACTTGGCTCATATAACTACCATGTAGTGTAAACAGGGCCGGATTTACCACTAGGTCCACTAGGCCCAGGCAAAATACAAGATTTAGGGGCAGCGCTAATCACCATCACCATTTACCTGGGCAAACTCTCTTAAATAACTGACTTAAGGTAATTTAAAATTAGGCTAATTTACATTAGAAATAGTAAAACAAACATCATATTAGGAATACAATTTATTCCTATTTTTGTCTTTGTACAGACAAATAATCATTTTAGTCAATTCTACACATGCAGTATATATTAAATTCAAAGAGCGGAATATCGCTCGATTTGAGTGTAATATTTAATTTCGCGAGAGCGAAAAGAGGGACCGCTTTTTAGAGTGAATTTTCATTTGAGAAAAAATGAAAAGTTTCCACTCGAAAAAAGCTGGGATTATAGTAGTCCTTGTCGATGGGAACGTAATCTTCTTTACATGAATTTCCATCTATTGAGATAAATTTTTAATCTTTTGCGCATTTAAAGGACGCAATAAAATGTTGAAAATGTATTGTTATTATGATTGAAAAGTAGTTAAGAAATACTGACTTTCAGTGTGATTTGAACCTCGCTGATAAAAAGTGCACGATATATCCCAAAAAAACTCTCATTTTATGTTCCAGTTTTGCTACGTTTATAGTGCAAAATATATGAATTTTTCCTAAAATTATATAAACTACACCACATTGTAGTGCACAACTTATGAATGCTGGTGTGCTGAAACCTAATTCATGAATAAAAAGTTCACTTAACAGTGGCAAATGTACTAAAAATGATTTGAAAACGTACTGTAGAAAATGTGAACTTTGGTAAATATAAACTTAATATGCGTAAAATATGCACTATGGATAAGAAGCTAATAAAAAGACACATTGAACACACAAAAAGTTCACCACTTTTAAGTAGTTTCACATAAAGTTCACATGCGTTCATATAAAGCTATTTTTTGGTGAAGTGTTTACGCTTTTTGTGCCAGGAGATTTTCAGTGTTATCATCTCCGGCCAGAGTACCAACGTCTTATCTCCTAGGCTCGATGGCCATCAGAGAAAACGCTCTCGAAGGCGTAATTTAGGCTAGGTTCTTGTATGACGGAAACTAAAGTATCATTTTCTAACCTGTCTTTTCGGTACCGCAATGTGTAGGTATCGTGTGTTCAAATCCTGGTGGCGACCGTCCTGACTTATGTTTTCCATAATTTCCTTCAGTTTCACCACACCAACGTGTAGTGTGGAAACCTAATTTTAAGTTTTGGAAGGGCACAAAATGGCGTCTATTCCTTGTTGACTCCATGTATATTGATTGAGTTATCTCTGACTTTCTTAAAGGTTACTACGCTCTCACTCCTGATTTGAGGAAAGAGGAGGAATATGTGCCTCTAGCTCCGCTTGATCCAACTGCAAGTATGTGCTGGGAGATGGATTTTGAATAAGCCAGAGGAAACACGGCTTTTGTGTATAAGCCAGATAAAGTTACTTGAGAAAGACATTCTTGTTGAAAAGTTCGATAGATTGAATTACGCAAGTAGTCAAATGGCCAGTTGAAGTTTTCGTATAGTAATTTATACTAAAGTGGTTGCATTTCAGAAAGCTACTACTGAAGTTAGAAACTGTGACTTATTCAGCAAGAAATTATACTCCAGTGGTTACGTGAAACAACAGTAAAATTTGATCTGTTCCAAAGAAAGTTCTGGTTGTATTTCTCAAGGAAGGAGAGAGAGAATATAAATCAGGCGGTATATAAAATTGTTTTTTAAATAAATCAGTGGGAAGTGACAATGTGATGTTATTTATACTATTTTTTGTGATTCCTAAGGGCGATAAAACATGAGTTAAATGGGTCTATACTCAGATGCAAAGTCTGCTAAAAATTGTTATTTTCTCTTCCTCTAAATGTGTTCTGTCAAGGAAGATTTGATATCTACTGTGAATTTTGTGTTCCTATTATTAACATGAAACGGTTTATGAGAACGAGAAAGAAGAATCAAGTCCCTACTCCGATTATTAAGTTTCCTTCTCTTCTTCTTCAAGACTCCTCGGCACGAGGAGATGGATGGAACCGGTAAATGCACCTTTATTTCCACTCAATACAAGTGTAATTATGTTAATTAGTAATAAAGTGTAAAAGTAGTCTGAGTACTAAATAAAGTCTTTTCGCAAACTGAGTTAGCGTGTTCCCTGGAATAAGCGAACAAAATAATATTTAAAATGTCAAGATTGGGTAGTAATTGTGTGAAAGATCCAGTCAGGATAAAACGTCAAATTCGGTAGAGTTGGGACGGTATGGGGTAAAAGTTCGGAAGGGAGAGTGAGGGAGAGGGAAATTGTGTAGATGGAAAATATATAAATGTAAGAAAGAAGTAATGTATATGTGTGTAATGTAAAAGAATGTTCAAATGGATGGTCGTCTAGTGTACGTATGTGTATCACACGTCTGTTCGCACTCCCGCACTATCACTTCCGAGGAGCCACATATCTTCGTGGTGCACTCGTTGCTGGCCGTCATCGAACCGACATAAACTCTCATTATTAAGTTTTCAGCTCCAAAGTAAGAGTGAAATTACTATTGTCAAGTGAATTTCTTTTCATGTTGAGTACTGATAAATGCTTTTGATTTGCGGAATAGCTTTATTATGACAGTGACGTCGCAGCAAAGTTCTATGTGGGGCATAGTTGGGCTAGTATGTTTCCTAATATGCCAGTGTCGATGTTATGACGACGATAGAAAGCTGCTGCGTTCTGTAAAAGCTCTCCCTGAAATTACTGTTGTGTTTTAGTGCTATTTTAAAAAGAAATTAATTACTCTTAACACCTCGATAAGATATCAAACTGGTTTCCCTGAAATAAGTAGGGGAAAATCCTCACAGGTGATCACATTGATGATGTTCATGTTTGTGTGCTAAAGTTCTCAAATTTGATAGAAAAGGCAGTATTTTATAATAGTATTCTTTTTGTTTGATTATACCCATTAGATTGACTTATTTTTGTTTCTTATTATTGGAAAAGGACTGAGATTTCTCGTGTAAAGAAAATACGATACATAGTGGTATTTCTTCCTTGCAACTAGAACAAAGTGCATCTGTGCTTTAATTTATATTTATTTTGTTTTGAAAGAGATAAAAAAAAGTGAAAGAAATAGTTTTCAAAATAAACCAGAAATCCAAACTGATTTCCATTTGTTCTTATTGAACTACAATTCTAATTTTAAGATTCAACCCCTTGCTTTTCCCCCTGGTTTTTTGTATTTTGATTCTGTTTCTTAAGACCACTGAATGGTTCATGGTCCACATTTTGAGAACTACATTTCGGATGCCACAGGTGAAGGTAAGGGGTAAGATTCTCTAGTTGCATATCTATGAAGTACAGTTCATATTAAAGCTTGTTTCATTTGCTAGTGAGAATTTTTATTCTTGCTGAAAAAAAGGGGGGGAATGTGTAGGTTGTAAAATTCGTTATACAACAAAGAGTTCGCTATTCTTAGATCTTTACAGTTTTCTACTATTGATACGAGCTCGGAATATTTCTGTGTTTGTTCAAGGAAGTTTTACGAAAGCTAACAAACACTACCAATAAATATTACAAACGTCAGGATTGTACCTTTACTAAATTACCGGACGCTACCCTCCAACAGCCTATAGTGGTCTGATCCAAGGATAGCTAAAGACCTTAAAAATTTCAAAATTATTCTAACCTGTCTTTTGTGACTGTAGAAACAAGTCGTATTTTTCTCGCTACCTTGACTTTACATCTTCACGAGGTAAATACAGTATTTCCGGAGATTATGTTTAAGATTCCACGTATTCAAAGTAGCGAATGAGTTCGTAGTGTCGTTTTTGTCCATTTTTGGGGATTTTGTAATTTTGCAAAGTTACTAGTTTTTAGGAGCAATGAATTGACGGGTAGAAGGATTTAAAAACTGACCATGACAGAATGAGAGCACTAGAGCTGCTCATTATTGAGGGAAAGCTAGCCCAAGACGTTGGGTACGATGATATAATAGATATCTTTGCATAATGGAAACCAAGGAGGAAGGCGCTTTAAAATTATCTTTAAGATAAATATAATTATTTTTTTTTTATGAACAGTAATTACTAATTGTATTGTGTATCATTAATAATATGTTTTGTTTAATTTGATTTGAAGTGTTTTTGTGTGAATAAAAATAATTTGTATTATCTTCTTATTCAGAGTAGTTAATACGTATCCCATACGTAACCTACAGTAATTTAATTAAAATTGCTCATTCTAGGGCTTTGTATTTCATGCCATTATTTATTATTAACCCTAAAAACACCAAGGTGGGTCCAGCGGACCCCAACGGTTACATTTTTGTGTTTAGATTTTTTTGTATTTTGCGTACATTCATGGTTTTCTGTGCCAACTATATTTGCACTTTTCTGCTTCTTTCACCTGATTTTGAATGTTAAATCTGTTTTTGATTTTTATACAAGGCTGCGAGTCCAAAGTAGTAGCATTAAAACCCAAGGTGTGTCCATTGGACCCTTATACATTAACAGAAGATTATCATTGTGAATAACACTATCGAGGTGTTGGCAACACTGAAGTAACACCGAGTTGGCAACTCTGGCTACAAGGGGAGCTGGCAACACTAAGATCGTCACCAGTAGATTGTTTCACGCTGCTTTTCCTTTTGTATTACATTTCCGTCCACTGATAGTGCAATTGCTGACAAAATTTAGTTGCACAATGGCGAGAAATCGCATTCGTTCAGAAGAAATTCCTGACTTGTTAGACGAAGTTAGTGACGAGAACATGGATTTACAATTAGTAGAATTTATGGAAGAGGACTAGAGCTATGTTCCCAGTGATAGTAAAAGCTATCACGTAAGTTTGACTTCAGCAGAGAGTAGCTGTTTTGAATTGGGTGATGCTGTAAATAACACATCAAAAACGAGTGATGTTTACCTAAGTAAAACTGTAGAATGGAAGAAAACTTACTCAAGTTTTAGTGGAACTAAAAGTTTTAACATTGTGAAATCAAAACTGAACAAAGTTGTGTTACCTCCGTCAAAGGAAGTAAAGCTCAAGAAGATAGCTTCCAATTGTATGTCGGAACAGACATCCTCCAGAAAATTGTTCAGCACACAAACGAGGAGGCTACACGGGTACTGGGTGATAAGGCAAGTATATGGAAGCCATGTGACTCACAAGAAATTATTGCTTTCATAGGTTTGCTGCTGACAGCGGGATCATTGAAATGGAATAACTTAGATGTAAGTATTCTTTGGGATTCAGAACTTGGACCTCCACTCTTTCGAGCAACAATGAGTAGAAATAGATTTCAGTTACTTTCAAGATTTCTGCGATTTGATGATAAAAATAGTAGGAGTGAGAGAAGGAAGAAATATAAATTGGCCCCAATTAGGGATGTATGGGAACAAGTCAATAAATCTCTTGAAAAACTTTATTTGCCTGGTGTCAATATTACTGTTGACGAACAATTGCTTCCACTTCGCGGACGATGTCCGTTCAGAGTATATATCCCATCTAAACCGGACAAATATGGAATAAAAATATGATGGCCTTGTGATTCGGCAACCTCATATCATCTCAGAGGCATTCCGTACTTGGGAAAAGGAAAAAACGTAAAAGCTGAACCAGGACTTGGAGCACGGGTAGTTACTCAGTTGGTTGAACCCTACTATAAAAGTCATAGAAATGTGACTTGTGATAATTATTTCACTGATTTCAATTTGGCAAAAGACTTGCTGAAAAATGGAGTGACAGTGGTGGGAACGGTTAGGAAAAACAAGACATTTGTACCGAAAGAATTCCTAGCAGATAGCAAGAGAGATGAGAATTCTTCACTGTTTGGTTTCTATTAAGATTTTACGCTTGTTTCATATGTTCCCAAAAAATGAAAGTGTGCTTTATTACTATCTTCCATGCATCATGACGACAATATGGTAGTGGAGAAAGAAAACAAACCAGAAATAATCTACTATAATGAAACGAAAGGCGGTGTGGACACCTTAGATCAAATGTTACATGAATATTCCTGCAAGATAAAAACCAACCGTTGGCCTTATGCATTTTTCTTGAACTTCATTGACGTTACTGCTCTTGCCGCGTACATTGTGTGGATGAACCTCAATCCTGATTGCGAAAAATCCAATCCAAACAGAAGGCGATTCAAGTTTTTGATAGGATTGGGTCGACATTTAGCTCTTCCTCATCTGCAGAAAAGAAGTCAGGTTGGGCTTCCAAAGCAAATTCAAAAAATGCAAGCAAGAATTTTGGGTAAGCGCAGAGTGGAAACGCTGAAGATTTCAGACCAGCATGATACTGCCAAAAGACGGTGTTTTTTTTGTGCAGCGGAGAAAGCACGGAAACAGAAGCAACAGTGCGAAGGATGCAAGAAGAACGTGTGTAACGAACATTCTGTTGTAAAGCGTCTGTGCATTGGTTGTAAGTAAATTATTCGCTGGTGTGTTTTTTTGCGTAAATTCATAATTCGTTGCCAAAAAATCAATATTTTACAATCAATGTTTGTACTATCAAACTGTGAAACTATATTTTGAAATCCACGCACTCAAGCAGAAAGGTTTTAGTATAGTGAATTTGGAATAAAGACTACTGAAGTAAAAATTTCTCACGTACGATTTTCTCAATTATACTTTTTGTACCAAAATTTCCTTTGAAAAATAAAAGACATGCTTATTTTACACTTAGCATATGTTTGCTTTCTATTGAATGCCCTACTAAAGAAACTTAAGGAGTGACAAGATAATAAGATTGATATCCTGCAAAGGCTGTTACATATCTTCAAATAAATAAAAGTAGGAAAAACACTAATACTCGTAGTAATATACTTTTCAGATAGTACCACCTTCATACCCTACAAAAAATAAACTAGAATTAATCTAACCTAACCTAAGCTAAAATAAAAATTAATCTAGCCTAACCTAATCTAAGCTAAAACTAAAAGTCATCTAGCCTAACCTAACCTAAGCCAAAACTAAACATTGTAAAGCACTAAAATTCTATAACAAAATCCATTGAAATAAGTTAAAATCCTGTGTTAATGAGTATGGGTCCAACGGACCCACCTTGGACATTTCTGTATGTAAAATACCTTGGTGTTTCTAGGGTTAATAATAGTATTAAACCGTGTTTTGTAAATAACCACATTAACAGAGTTAAACAATTATTATCTCTTTATTAGGCCTATCATAATTGTGGCGAGACAACGGAGAAGAGTAAATTTGTCATAATGTGAAGGTGTGAAGGGAAAAGGACGAGAGGGATAAGGGTAAATGCAAATAAAGCGGGCAGAGGCGCTGGAAATCGTGGGTCTATGGCGCCTAGAAACATAAACCCGGTTCTGAGTGTAGAAAAACATATTAAAAATCATTTTGTAACTGATGGATAGAAAAGAAAAAATGTACTCTAAACATGTGTACATTACGTCTAAGTATATGTATAACATTCAGTCTGAAAGATCTTACGATATCTAAGCCAACTTTTGTGTTACAAGCACCGATACTATGAACAGACCAATATAAATATTTTTAAGACATAGTACCGTTAATCGTTGAGATAAACATATTTGCCGTATAAAACACTCAATGTTACGAATTAAAAATCACTTTTAAGAGGAAACACTGTTGTTTAACCATCAGCCCATATTACTTTCAAAACGATACTGCTCTTAAATAACAATCATGTGATTCAAAATATTCATAATAGCCCCTCCTCGTACTACGATGGGTAGTGGAAACTGAGGTCGGCAGTGTTAAGAAGTGGAAGGCTCTGGATCAAGTAATATCGAAGACACCAATAGGTAATGTCGAAGATTACGTCCGTATCGTGTGTGCCATAGCCTATGCAATGCCTGTCGGCCTGCTCGTGTGAGAGATAAGTCCACAGATGATTATTTCCTGAGAAAGATGCAGTCGCTTGTTAAAACAAAAGTTCATAAGGGACTGTGAATAAAAGACGATGGGACAGATGGAAGGCCTGCTGGGGAACTATCAATGCAGATTCCGTGTCAGATTTCCTTGTGTTGTCAGAAGATCATTTACAGGATCTTTCGCTCGCAGCTATCAGCAGGCAACTAGCAATACAACCAAACATTTTACGGATGGACGCACTTACGAATTGTTCATTTACAATCACCAACTGGGATTCTGGGCGTTGAAATTCAGTGACGAAATCGAACAACAAAGAAATTCAACAATGGATATCACACGACAAGACAGATTAAGGAATGGAACCTCTATAGCAGAGCAGGAGATTGAACTATTAGTTGTGTTCATGCAGCATGAGTCATTTGGTATCTGAGCAACAACTGGCATTGGGATATTGCTCTAAAACAAGAGGATCTCAATTGCCAGAATAACTATTAGTCGCTGCTGAAATCTCTAACTAGACATGGACTGGAAAACAGATTAATATTATATTATCCTACTGTGTATGAATATTTCGATATATTCTGCTTTTCCATTTTGGAAAAAGTACTTTTTTTTGGGTTGTAAACAATTTAAAGCTATGTATGCCTCTCACATAGCTCTAATAAACTGTTTACCTCATTTTATGACCTTCAGGTATCAGTGGCTCAGGCCAAAGAAACAGTTTTCTCGTATTTTGTATCTCAAACACGACTAAAGGCACAGAAACTTTTATAATGGTCTGTTCCTATTATCGGTATTTGTAACACAAAAGTTGGCTTGGATATCATAAGAACGTTCAGACTTACAGTCGTATATTTAACTGAATTTCATACATATGCTTAGACAAATGTACCTATGCTTAGAGTATAAAGATATTTTTTGTTCCAACCATCAGCCTCCGTCAGTTACGAAATGATTTTTGAATATGTTCTTCTACACTACATGGTGGTTATTTGAGCCAAGTGTCGTTTTGTAACTGATGACGTCTGACGGTTAAACAACAGAGTTGCCTTGAAAACGTGCATTGTTTGTTACTAAAATTTAACGTTTACAGAAGAAAAATAATTTATATCTTCGAAACGACTAAAGCTATCTTTATGCACTAAGTGTGACACGGTGATTGCATAGGTACTTGTCATACAAAGTTTGGATTTGAAAGCTTAGACCATTCGCGAGATATTTCAATTTAGTTTGAACAACACAATAAAACTTAGAATCTGGAAGTAGACGCACTTTGTATGATAACTGCAAGTAGTATATCATACTAGTTTGCTTATCGGAACGCTTATATAATCATTAGAATCTGTAGAGAGGCCGTAAATGACCCTTGTGTACAATAATCCTCTTTGTTGATTAATGAAACAAAATTGGTTTGTTAAATGGAACAAACAAGAATCTTAGGAGAAAACCGATTCTGAGTTTTAGAACGTATTTGTTACCCTAGTAATTGGCACAGTATACAAAGAGACGCTTCAACGAGATACTATTTGAACAATTGTGTTTTATTAACCACAAACAAGGATTTTTCTCTCTGTAGGAGCCCTTAATAATTCCCAGAAGTAGTAATTGGAAGATCAAGTGAGGGATCTTAATTAACCCAGAAAATCAATAACAATTTTATTACTAATTAGTTGCACTCTCTTGACATCTGTTGGTACTCTGATTAAAACCATTTGCTTACATGTTCACTCTGCAGCCTCAAGTACATATCTGAGAACAAACACTAATACACATTCCCGGGACTCTAACCACATGCTGCCAAACAGCCAGATTCAAACCCTGATGTGCTCCTTGCTAGCCGAATCGAAAAACGACAAGATTATAATCACCTTTCATAGGTGAATGGTGGTACAGTACGTAAGTGAGGCTCAATCTGTTAAGATTTATTTACCTAGTCCAGAATGTACAGCCTTTGAAACCATTATATATGTGAAGTAATATGTGATAATTGGTTCTCCTGAGCGTATGTTGTAAAATAAAATACATATAAAGATATTAAAAGACGAAACGATGTTCTTGGATACGAATAAACGAAACCACATGAAATTTGTTAGTTCATTTCCAGTTTTTCGAAAAGGAAAATGAAACATTAAATCAGACGTGCAGTTTTTGAACGATTTGTTTTTAAAATTAAATGAGGAAATTATATTCAATAGGGCACATGTCTAGTAACGGAAAATTTACAGGAGACGTGAAAAATGTTTCTCAGGGAGGGCGAGCACAATGATTGTGCCAATGATAGCATATTTTAAGTAGAGATAATGACAACATTGTTCGGGAATGTGTGTGTTGTGTGAACATTACGAATGGAGATTTCGTCACATTTAATTTGGACATGTTCCCTTTTTATAGAAAATCATAGACACGTTACCTTTTTATATAAATATGGAAAGAAACTCCAGGAAGAAACAAGACATGTAATGAGAACACGGTTATTAAACAGTCGTAGTCATGAAAATAACTAAACTCCCGCACGATATTAAAACTTGAAAGACGCACCATAGGTAAATATAACAAAAATCCAGTTGCTTCACAAATTATAATAGAAAATAATATCAAACATAAAAATGTTGTAGAAATGCAGTAAAGGTTTCAAAAATGGTGTCTTTGTTCAAGGCGAAACGTAAACTTGTGTGGAAACACTGAAACACAGTGTCTAGGGGGAAAGGGAGACTTTACCATCTTCCTTCATTCTCTTCTTGACGATTGACCTGAATTCGTCGAGAGTGCATTTTAATCGGTAGTGTGCTAAGCGTTTAATCCTCGTGACAGTCATAGTTTGAATTTCTAAAACGATAGTTCGTTTGCTTGGCTTATTTCGTACTTGTGCTACAGTATGCCTCCAAATTCTTTACATTATAGACCTCTCACATCAGTCCTTCACTAGCTTCTTCACACATTCAAACTAGTCATAAGCATCCAAGTACCTCCTCTTAATCACGGTTTGTTCTTCAATATTCATTCGACAATACCGAATACCTTCTCAGCAGTTAAGCAATTGTATCCATGATATTTGGATCGAATTGATATTGGCTGGCGTTTCCTTTTGCAGCCACTGAGCCACAGCACAGCAGGTCATGAATTGAGAGTCAAATGCCAACATTATTAAAAACCAACAACTCGGATAGAAGGCAGCCTCACAGTTAAAAGGAATTTCATGAGTGCAACTTACGCATCCTATTGCTTTGTGAACATTTTGACTCAAGAAGGTATTATCACTACTTTTTCAATAGGATTGGGAAACGGCCGCCCCAATGCGAACTCGTAAGCAGCGTTCTGCACATACCCACGTTTGAAATCAGTTTCTCAAACTTGTTACCCTACGTTCGTGGATATATTCCCTTATGATGACAATACTACTACAGAATATATGGGAAACGGACTTGTTCCCCTTTGATACAAATCGGTACCTTTAACTTCCAAAAACTGTTGAATACCTTGTTTTGTTGAAAGCAGATTGTAGTAGCCTATACAACTCATATGACTGCTATGGAAACATAAAACACGGAATTGCCAAAAAAAAAAAGTGCATGTGCGCTTTTTAAAGTATACTCCTTAAATGTAATAGATAGGAATCAGTGCGTATTAATTTGAAGCAATGAAATTAAACTCTCATATCAAACGCAGGGTAGCAGCTTGCGTGAGTCGTCCCTACCCAATGTACCCTATTGTAGAGCAAGTAAATTATAGATAGTATCGTGTTTTTATTAGTTTTTACTTCAAATATTTGTAGTTTTGAACTTATTTATTGTCTTCATGCATGTATAGCTCACACTGGAATAGAGTAAGGATGCAGGATGGAGTTGGACATGTAATATTCTGGCATTTGTCTGGTATGGCTGAGGGAAACGCCTTGTAAACCTGAGTGAGGATTGTCGACCGCTTGGATCGAACACTCCCGAAAGCTAACTGAACTATGGCCAATCAGTTCACAGATTTGTGATCGCTAGCTTTGAAATTATGAGTTCTTTAATCTCCTCTCCTCGTCAATAATATATGTGGTGCAGGGAGTATAACCTTAAGAAAATTCTTATAATTCAAATAATAAAAATTGGCGTTTTAACTAAGCTTTATAAGAAGATGTAAAATTAATTTTAAATTCAGCCTCCAATTTTTAATAATTAACTTACCCAAAAGGTATGCTAGATATTTATTCTCTTAATTCTTTTGCATATAAACTTATACGAAATACTGAAAACGATTGCCTTTGCAAAGGAGCAAACAAGTGACAAACATGAAGATGTAAGTAACAGTCTAAAATAAAATGGTTCCCGACTGATTGGCATACTAGCCCCACCTTATACTGAATCTGTTTGTGCCTACGATCTTAAAAACATGGGTAGGAGGACTACATGATTTAAATACAATTGATATGTCATTGGTGTGTGTGAGGGGTATTAAGATTCAAGACTTCAAGAAATAGAAAAAATAACAGTTATATTTATATATCTCATAGAAATAATAAGTGTAGTTTTGTGCCTATACGATTAACATTTCAAAAAATAAAATATTCTGTATACGCGTACTTCAACTCTGAACGGTAAAAATCAGGACAATCGGCGTCCGACGAGAACCGTTTGTCATAGTTTAAATGTCACAGAATTTGAAGTGATAACTGAGAAAAATACAAAAGTCATTAATTAATAACAACCAACTACTTTGGGCCTGGTCCTTTAGTATGTAACTCTTTGGAGGCAATTTTTAATGTGATGGTTAACCAACGTCCACTGTTAAAAATGGCTACACTTCTTTAACATTGCTTTAACAGGTAATGTCTCTCTACCATTGCCACAAGTAATTTGTTCCTCACGCTAATTTCTGACAACCTTATCTTACCAACATTTCTCACTTTTCTTCGACGCTCCCTTCAGCCTGGGGTACGTGGCCTTCCCTACATGCGGCGCTGTAAAATGATCATTTCGATAGCTTCAATGAAACGTTTTGGCAAGAGTTATTCTCTGCAATCAATACATTAAGTTCAGCACCACATTCACCGGACCTAAATCTCGGAGATTTGTGATTGGAGTTTACAAAAACTGAGAATTAACAAAATAACAAAAAATGCAACTGCTGTAGGAAATGTAAAATATTGAATAGTGTGTGAAATACTCTCGTATTTCGAGACACAATAAGGACTCACTTTTCTTTTTGGTAAAGCTGGACAAAGGAGGTGTTTGTTGTAAAAGGGGGGTATCTTCAACTCCTCCTAGTATGATAAAACATGCCATGAAGGAAAGGAAGCAGCATCTAAGGGGTGTTGTCGAGGTGAATAAATCTAGCTACCCAACCATTATTGTCCGAACTGAGGGTTTCGCGAACACTGTCACTTGAAAAATGCTACATGGTTATGGATTTCAGGTTATGGATATCTAACACTGTAATCGCGACAAGGATAAGTAAGATTTGTCACTTAAGAGCTGAAATTTATTGAATTTTAAAGGATTACTTTATTTGATAGATTTTATTTCTCCAAACGAAAGGGTTGTATTTTAATTCAATAACAAAACAAACGTTTACACAGGATGTTGATCAGATATTAGTTGAAACGATCGAATGACAATCATAGAATCTTGTGGTTGGTCCTCATGTAAGTGTGTCTTCTATATGCCGAGTTTAATATCAAAACAGCTCTTGTGCACTTTAAAAAATTATATATCAGTAGCATGTAATTATTTAAGACCGTATATTTCTGTTTCTGTATTTATTTACTGTAAAGACCTTTAAAAAGCAGTGTGAAAAGTGACTTTGGTTTCATAAGGAATCTTGTCCACAACAACATAGCGCACAGCGAAGATAATAACTTTTTGATGCAACACGTGTCTTGTCCATGTCTATTAAATGGATAGTGGCAATTTAAAAAAAATATATTATCCCAATGGTATGCATGAGACTGAAAGAACGGTACACAAGTGAATTTCGTGGGATTTACATTCATTTCTCCATCGTAAAAGAGTTGAGTGGTATTACCTGATATAAATGCAACATTTCAAAAAGTTTCAATGCCTGATGTTGTGTTCAGTGGTGCCATTGTTGGAACAACACGAGTAACCTGAAGAACGTAGTAAATGCTCTATTTGCTAGTTAGAAAAAAAACGTTCACTGCAACGTTGGTGATTGAAATGGAGGGACCAAAAGACCTGGAAGAGAGAAATGTTGTTGCACCATGTCCACTTGGTAAAGTAAGGAGGAAGATGCATAATATTGAGACATGGAAACGTAAAGCGTTTCGAAACTTCAACTCTATGCAGACGGATGCGCAGATCTGAATAAGAACTCTGCGATGCCTTATATGTTGTTGTATTGGCTGAATGAATGCGCTCCACCTAATGTCAAGGAGATTCATTTAATATTTTCCATCCCAGGATACTCCTACCTTCTGCTTGATCGTGTTTCGGGTAGGATTGAGCTTGAACTTAACGGTCGTGATACTATTGTACAACCTGAAGAATATGTTGAGGTGTTTCGTAATCATTAAGAAGTTTGAAGAATGTCCCTTGTATAACTGGAGAAGGTGGAGGACGTCCATACACTTGTCTTGCTTAATTTTGGAATAGACTGGTTAAGCAATCCAGACCTGCATTTTTATTCTATAATTATTATACGCAGTCGGAACTTTGTAGATGATTCAGAAGATGAGTAACCCGATGGACGATGTCGATGATGTCTAAACTTTCAAACAATGGGAAGTAATTTGTTTATTGGTTTCGACATTCCTTCATTCCTTCTACTTTAGTATTTCCAGTGTGTGTATTTTCCCCTTACATTGATATCTTTGTACTTACATACTACTGAAATCCCAAAACTAGTATCACATCAACGTAATGGTATTCCAAGGTTTGTAAAATTTCTTCATTAAAATTTGTAATTCGTAAATTAAATATAGATTTCGGTAACCAATTTTTAATTGACAAAATATATAGACTATTTCTGTAATAAATTTGTTTAATAGCGAAATGCCTTTTGGTGCAAAGACATTTTAATAGGAAATAATCATGTCTGCCACTCACAATTTTGGAACAAAGAGTCACTTATCCAGGAGGTTTGGTTTAAAAACGTTCCTTGTCCTAGGTTTTGTTTCAAAACATCTCTTGTTCAACATATTTTACTAAATATTTTAAGCATGAGTATAATAATGCAAATTATATTGGAAATAAACTCTTACCAACATAAATATACAACACACAAAATTTTTCATAATTCCGATATTTTTTTTAAATACTGAGAGGTTTTACCTTTACCCCCCAAAAAATGTGTAAACTGGACAAGAGACGCTTTCAAAACAAACTCGACTTAGCTAACCCTTCGATAAGGTTTCTCGGGTTTTCCTCGTTAACACTAAATTAATGCCAGCATGGTGCTTTAAATATTAAAAAAGTTATAAAATTCACTACATCTTCTACTGGGGATTTAGAAATCAATACAAACATGACTGACATAAGCCTTAAGATGGTGTAAACCCTTCGAGGTTGTCAGTACATATAATGTTTATAATCACCGCTCTTTAAACTTGGTTTATGAAAAATCTAATCCTTTCACCAATCTATATTTTCACTTGCTTCCTTGTGAAATATGAAAAAATGAAAATTCAGCTTCGGAACAAGATACATAAAAACAAAAGAGTGAAGCAAGTATTAAAACAAAGTATTTACGACTCAAAGTGCACTCAAAGGAGTCAGCAGCCATTTCTCAGAATTAAGTTAAAACTTTCGCCATTCTGCTTGATTAATGAGTCCGTTATATCCTTGTTTACGACATACTTTGTCTTACAATCACTTTCTTTCCTTTCCTTCTCAGCCATTTCTGCTTTTCTGTTGCCTTGAATTCTTTTATGTTAGGCTGTAATCTCAGTTATTGGATTTCTAAGGCGCTGAAAAAAGATAAACATCAAATGAACAATAATTTAGACGTTTATTTTTGTGTTAACGTTCCTGTTTATTTATCTCTAAATGAACTGAGAATATTTGACAGAAGGAAATTAGTATTTCATTTCTCAGGTTTGGAAGCGCCTTCGCAAGATCATGCCAAGATAAAGTTGTGTTTATTCCATGCTTAGAAGTTGTTGCAAACAATTAAGCTTCCACATGTTTCGACAGATGTCCAGGTAGCTTGGTTTTTGCGTCATTCGTATGGTTTTACTATTGTGTTATTAAGTAAGTATCTAAGGTCGATATTTAAATACATCTGAAGACTAATTGTAGTGATAGGAAGCATAATACTCCTAAAATAATGAAATGTATTGTTGATAGAGATCAACTTAATCTCTCTGAATATTATGTATGTGTATATTCTATTTCTTAGAGATGAATCTAGTTAGCATTAATAAACTTTGAAATTTAAGTAGATTATAGTAGTGATGATAATCCTCTATAATGATCCCATGCACCTATTTTGATTTACTATAAATAAATTCATATTTTTAAACATTCATCTCCACCGGAAGAAAGGATTACATTCTAGTTGGAAAGTATAAGAAGGGAATCTGATTATGTACATGAATCTTACTCAGATTTTCTAAAATGAAACTACAATTAAACTGATAATTTTCTCAAAGTTCCACGAAATAAACGAAAATAGTTCGTTATATGTAAGTCTCTTTGATAGAATTAGCATTTGAAAATCATATACATTATATATACTTTCATGGTTTGGAAATATAAATTTTGTAAATTAATATAGTATGAAAGCTTTAGAATAATGTTCGTACTTAGTGCATTGAAGATAGCGGTTCCCAGCTCATTTACAAATAGTGCATCAACCCGATAACACCAAACACACATGCACGCATAATGTTTCTAGGTTTACAAATATTCAATTTCCACTAGAATACAGCCTAACCAGTTTTATAACAATTTAATGTATATTTAAGGGTTAGACGCATTAAAGAAAATAAAGCATAATTTGTTGAGAAACTGCTTATTAAATGTCTTAAACATCTCCATTTCTAAATTCTAAATAGAATAAATTTAAACAGGTGGAGCTGTTTAATATATTTCTGACCAGTATTTTAGGGATGAGTATTAAATATCAGGACTTTGGATGCTTTACAGAAAATAGATAATCCCATATGTGTTATTTTACTTTAAAATAGGCACATTATCGCAAGGAGAACGAATTTATCATCACAATTATGTACCTTGAATGCTAACTGTAGTCTTACTCAACATGAACACGTCATATCTGTAGAAGTATTTCCTCCAAGCTTTATTTAATTTCAAATATAAAATTATCTGCAGCTCCTAGCATAATTAACCCTGGGTTACGATTCAATTATTTTACGCGTCGTATTTAGTCATTTGCATAATCTGAAGAAAATCGGCGTGCAACTTTAACACAACATTAGTGATTCTTGTTGGTGATAGGTACATTGCACTCGCTGGTCTTCTTTTCCCGTCAAGGGAATTTACTTTATTCTTGCACCAAAGATGTCTCAGTCTGTTCTTTGTGAATACAGGCTCGTGAATTTCAAGTTTTCTGGCTTTTGTGACCACCCCTTCAAGTCAAATAGAAACCTAAGAAAAATATATAATCGCTTCTATATAAAATATAGTAGTATATAGTGAAATAGTGTAATAAGATATATTTTTGTTCATGTACGCATATAAGGATCTAAAACTTAAGTTACTCAATATCGAATGGCAGAAGAGCAATTTTGAAGTTCTTAAATCCTTCCATTTTCTTGCTCACTCACTTAGTTAAACAATCCACTAATTTCGAATCATCGATATACAGTAGGTGGCAATATGTGCAACCATAGTCAGTTCAACAAAACTATTATATAATATATGGATTACTAACTTATGTACATTTATTATGTAAATATCCGATAAAATGGTTTTGTAGTTGTCTGTTGGTGCTGGCACTCCCTTTACGATGATAAATGTAGGGGGGGTGTCTAAGATTACCTATTTGTATGATTTTTATTAGCTTTAGGTCTATCTAAGACTCAGGTCGGGATAGGGGAGTGGAAGGGATTTGAGAAGATGTCGACCAGGGTGCCATCCCGGCATTTGGCTGGTGTGACGGAAAACACTGGAAAACCCTCAGTCAGGATGGTCGGCCACTAGGATTGAACCCATGACACCCTGAATGCTATGCCAACACTCTACTACTGAGCTAAGGCGGCTCCGTACCTATTTTGAGTTTTAGTTGAACTAAAAGAACACTTCTATGACTCTCCTCCATCAGATTAAAATATTCAGATTCAGTATTGTCGATTGTTATATGAGTCTTATATGCGCGCAGGTGAAAACGAGTCAGTACGTTTTGTGACAGGGTAATTTGCGACTATACGGAATATCGTGCGCTTTGCGACCCCAAGAAAATTAATCGTGCATTTTACGACGAATCAACTTGTTTTAGAATCGGCGGCATCTTAAACAGTTCAGGAATGTCAAAATATATTTCTTCTCAACTGTATATCATCAATATCGCTCACTCGCTTGGAAATCAACGTGAGATATCCCAAGGTTAACAAGTTAACAGTGTCTATTCTGCGAACCAGCTTTCAAAAATTCTCCGAAAAGAAGGAATAGTGTCTCGAGTTCCCAAATGCAGTACACATATGTAGAACGAGCAATTACCGCATAAAACACGAACTATGGAGGATAGAATGTAAAATGGGGGGAATCTAACCTGACTTCAAGTAACTCACCTTTGCTCGCTGGGGATAAATTCGTGTCTATACGTGACATTGCGTGGATTTATATCACATTCCATTCGAAGTTGTTCATTACCTCAATGCTATGTGAAATTGCAAAATAATGATTAACGCTGTCTCCCAAAATAAATTCGCTTGCCTCTCAAACTACATTTAGCTGGGCTCCCAAAATGAAACGGGTTATCGAATTTAACTTTACCTAAATGGGAGTGAACATTTATAAGCTTCCTATAAATTTTAAAAGGCAAAGAAGTATCAATTCAGTTATTAGTGATAACATTCGACCTTTGCATTTTACCATGAATCAGTATTCCCGTCCGTAAAATGTACAGTTCCCTGTATTGCAAGCCGCAAGACGCACGGGACGCAAAATGGACGGTCGGAAAGTGCACGCGTTAATGAAAACAGTGGGGAAAAAAGTGTAATTCAGGGTAATGCCTGAGACACAACTTTCAAATTCACACATCATGTTTCATGTGCCAAGTGGTGTTTCATGTGAGCACTTTTATCTGCATAAGGTTTTTAGTTTTTCACATACAAGAAGAAATAATATGTCTCATCGGAAATGTACCATAAGTTCATGATATTGTCTCAGCCGACAGCTATCAACTTCTGATTCATTCAGCAAGTAGTACTAGAGTTACCAACCAGCCGGTATTCTACCGGTCTGACCGAAAATGTTAGTAATTTTTCTTGGTCCTGTACGAAGCTTTCACCGGCACTATTGCGACCGGTAATTTTCTGAACCTTAGTTGACCGTCTTACGCGTGCCTGTCATAGAGATTTTGCGGCTACCTATAAAAAAAATAATTAAAATCTCGGAGTCAATCTTTATTTTCATAATAGAACATATTCCCTTAATTTTATCGTTTATTCTATTACCGCTTAATAACGAGATACAATTAATGTACTTTGTCTAGCACGTAGTACTTCTTTAAGAAAATTACATCTAGAACAACAGCACGTGATATAAAATATAACCCTACAGATAGTGCTTTTATATAATTGTCAGAACTGAAATACTAAACTATGCTGGAGAAGGATAGCGCATTAAACATTTTTTAAAACTTCTTTCGTAAAAATATTAATTTATTTTTTAATTATTCAGGGGATAAGGATGCCGAGCCGGTATTTCACCGTTAGGGCTAGAAATTGTACCAATTTTGTGATTAAAATCTGTGGCCGATACAGAAGTCTCACAGACCTAACATATGACCGCTATTTTATTTATGAATTATGAGAATCTCTGCCAGAGACGATAGTCAGATCTGGAATCCAAATTTCCCGTTCAGATTTGCCACTCACCCTTTTCCCGGTCTGTTGGATGTTTTGTTTTTATTTGTCCTGTTTAAGAAAAATAAGCGGATTCATTTCTTTGCTATCCCTCTGCACAATGTATGTTAAGTATCCCCCCCATTTTTTATTAAATTTTCTGCTAATAATTATTTTCTTCGAGTTGCTGGTATTGTGGTTTGCTTGATATTATATTTTCTCTGGGAAAATACATCATATTAATCAGTTGTGTCAAGTTTTGAGCTGTTCAAGTTGAGGTATTCTAGTTTACAATATTTACATTTTACAGTGGGAAGTGGTGTTTTATGTATTGTTCACCAATCCTGATTTTCAATTACATCTTTTTTATGCACAAGAAATTGCACTCCTATTCTTCTGTGCTTTTTGGGGGGTCTGTTTCTATCCCCTGTGGTATATGCAACCCCTCTTAGCTGCTTGCCGGTAATTCTTTTTCCTATAGTTGGCAACCCTAAGTAGTACATTTAGTCAATCATAAAGACAGTGCTCTTAAATTCTGGATAGAATTTCTCTTCAGAACATACTCTTTAACTGCTCATAAAAATGTTCTAAATTTTTCGATCTCTCAGAGGCGACCTAAAATATTTTATAAACAAATATCATGATGACAAGGAAAATTGATCCTCTGAATTAACATTGGTTTTCCCGATTAACTGTTCACTTCTGAGTTTTAACCGCCAAAAATGGGTTAAAATTTAGTTTTAAGATTTTTTTTTTTTTTTTAGCAACTATAGAATATTTCATGAAAATACCTTGAAAACTTTCGTTTTTACAAGTCTTTTTTTCGCAGTTGTACGAATTAATAAACAGTAATATATATTACTCTTATTGTTTATATATTAGGAATACAAACAGATGACGGAGATATGCAAGAAAAAAGAATAATAAAGTTTAAAAAAAATTAGCTTTGTGATTCGAACCGGCCTCCTAAGCTTTACGGGCAAAAGAGAGAAGCCACAGAATTGCTATCCAAATAAAAGTGGGGGAGGGAACTTGGAGCAGAATTGCTATCCAAATAAAAGCAAATTAAAATTTATTTATTTTGTTTTATTTTTAGTGTTTCATGCATCTCGTAGCTAATTTACCATTTAATAGTACCTTCGTAGATCGTATATACATGGAAACCAGGTCCGGTAACTTATTAAAAGTATTAATAAAAAGATTTAACGTCCCAAGGGAATTACCAACACTTTATAGATATTTATTATGGACGTGCTGAGATAGCTGTATTAAATTTATTTTATGAGCAATAATAGTGAAAGAATAAACTTCGTTCAATTTGTTTCACCACAGAAAATATTTAAATAAGATGGTAAATATTTTTGATGGTAGAGGCTAGTAGCTTTCTTTGAATTTATTTATAGCGTTTAGGTATCACAGATCCAGGACGGAGAAGTTTGTACTAGCTTACGATTGCAGCTGTAGACAATATTTAAAAAACAAGAGTGGATACTTATGCTTTATGGCATTGCCACGTAATTCAGTTTCAAAACTTTATTTTTGGCAGACCAACAAGAGGATTTAATAAAAGAAAAAGAAAATTAAAAGAACTAGTTTAGCGTAGAGTTAACCTGATTTTGTAGAGGAACTTAATTGTTACTGGATAGCTTATTTTTAAGACATTCCCCATAGTCAGAAATGTTTTATTAAGTCTTTTGAAAGAGTGGTCATTTTATGATTTGATGAGTGTACATAAAATGTTTATGTATATATACACAAAAAGGAGACACCATACAAAATAAGGTCATGAAAAGTGCACTTCAATATAATTGAAGTAATGCACTTACGGCAAAGAAAAAAAAGAATCAATGGCTGGTTATGTGCATGTTATGTCAGACTGCGTAGGCGCAAAATCACCATGTGTGCGCACATGTAAGACATGAAAATAATTTCGGTCTGAGCCTTAGGTGCTCAAGGACCATAAATAAATTTAAAAAATGAAAACAATTTTTAAAATATGCATTACTGCATAACACCTGAGCCGCACCCTTCGATTTCAAATATCCTTTGTATGTGCTAAGTAAGTTTCGGCGTAAGTGCGCACAAGATTTTCATTTTAGCGCACATCGTTACAGAGCAAATTGTGTCATCGAAAATGAAATGATAGATGCTGACCTCGTCTCAGCCTTCAAATTCCATTTGGATCGTATTACATTCGTCAGTTGCAATATTATGTAAACTTCTAACGTATAAATTTCAATTTTCTTGACACAAGTCTTTATCAGAATCTTATTGTTATTATTTGTTACTCCTAATTGGAAAATGTAAATATAATTTTCTTGACTTTATTGATTTCCTTTATTTAAATAATTTATTTTCGTTGCAGCGAAATGTAAATATAAAAGAAGCAAGCTTATGTAAGAGGGCTCACAGCAGCAAGAACGAGTGTTTGTGAACATTTTCCGTTGTTTCGTTTTGCTCTTCACTTTGATAGCTTTTGCTCGTCATATTGAACTATTGTTGGTTTGTTTCAGCAAGTTTGTTTGTTGAGATGATAAGCTTTGTAACTATAAAAACAGTTTGTTATTTATCATATTGTCCACAAAACGTAGTTCTGGACAGGACAATTAGTAGTGAAGGCAGCTTAGTTATAACCGTCCGGCAAGATTACAATATTCAGTTTCTATTTAGTTGACTATTATTGTGCGTATAATGTGTGCGAAATATCTTCTAATGTATGAAGAGAGTCACATTTCTATTTATGTACACCACCAATATAATGGATTTAAAACTCTCATAATAGTAATTTACTGGAACAAGTGTAAGTATGAACTTCTAATTTTGTTCTGTTAGTTTTATAATACATATAACCATTTTCTGGCATATTTTGGTGAAATGTAATATGACAAACTTAATATTGAGCTCTTCCTTCCTAATGATTCTAACTGTTAATTTGTTTAATACACATTCATTCACTCATTCCCTTGTTTTTCGTTGTCCCGTTCGTCCATATTATCTTGCTTATTGATAGCTGGTCACAATCTTTTAATTCATTTTTCTACCAAGTTATTTTTTTTATTGTGTGCACACATAAGTGCACTCATGAAATATTACTTGGCACATATACTTCACGTCTGAATTCAAAAGTTTGCAACTCAGGCATTAACCTGGACCTACATCTTACAATTGTTGTTTCGGGCCTTAAGTGCGCAAACAAAGAGATATTGTTCGTACATACAAGATGAACGTAAGGATCAACTATAAAGGTTCTTAATATTTTAATGAACAGGAGGATGATAACGAAGCTAAATAAAACGCAGTAGGTAAGTAAATGTGTTTCTCGTTCAATCTACGTGTTTTACACTTTCTACCAATATAGCTTGAAAAATGAAAATTAACTTAAATGCCTTGTCATTTGAAATTTCGTCAACGTCTTTCTTACATTTAAAAAACTGAACACCACATGTCTTTCGTTGTAATATGTGAAACTGTCTCCATTCACATGTTTCTCTCGTTTTTCAGGTGCGTGTTACCCGATTGGTTGACAATTGAGTAAGTACACAAACTAATTAATACCTTCTTGCAGTTACCACAATGTGAAATTGATCATTAACATGTTTTCATATACAAGATTTATTGCTCTGATATATTGTTAACAGTTTAGTAATTAGAACAGTCTAATAGTGTAAGTAAGAGTACAACACTTTTTCTTCCTGAGGAGTAAATATTTAAACTGATGGAAATCATTACTAATAATAAACAATCATAATAATATTTCACTTATGCAGGAGTCTTTTAGACTTCTATTCATTTTTCTGCCTGTGTAGGTCTCAGATGAACAAGTATAATTTTTTTAAGAAACGTTCAAGTTTAATTGTGTCAAGGAAACTATTACAGCTTGACAATAGTGTGTCCAATTCAGAATTGCCGAACTTAATTTCACAACCGCAGTGATTTAACTTCAAAACATGTCCCTCGTGACATTCAAAACTACATTCAGTATTCGTAGAAAATAAATCGACTTCATTTTGCAAACATATTGAAATGTTTCTCCACGGATAGGCATTTCTTCTGAAATCCTAATATTAATTCCAATATTTTAAGGTATTTATAGTGTTAAATAGTGTTTAGATATTTATCTAGTTTTTACGTCTTTTACTGATGAGATATATGTACATATTTCGTTCGCTAAACGGTATGGTGGAAAGGACTCCCCCCCCCCCCAGTGCCACAGGCAGGGATTCCGCAAGGATTTTTAGTTTTGAGTGGTATAGAGTCAAAACTAGAAGGGTGTAAGTGGAGTTTTACAGAGTTTCTATCGATTATTTTGACCGCAAAAATTTTAAAGTTAGGGTGTGTGTTCTCGAGGATTTGGGGAGTGACATCCCCACAGACGGAGGTCTGGAGGAATCACAGGCTTTATTATGTTGTTCGTGCACAAGCGCTACAAAGTAAGCACAAATAGTATAAGGGGGCAACAGTGCAAGGGCACATCTAGCACTTGAGTTGCTTTCGTATCAAATTGGTTGGCAAGACGTTGGGCATACGAAAATAATACCACGACGATAATTTGAACGGAGAATTAGTCATGCTTACACATCAAATTTCATCGGCGTGCCAATGTCGATAGAACTTTAATTTTGGAAAAGGAACAAGTTGGAGGGAAAGCCCTGCCGACTAAGTTTCCCGTTTCTGAAAAAAGTGTACAGTAATCCGTAAGCATTAAATTTAAAGAGTCCTGCCTAGAAATCATTTTTATTTAGAAGTATATCTACCCAACTTTCTTTCTTTTTTTTTTTAGAAAACCTGTGTGTTGTGATAAATACACATATCTGATATAACAGCACGTGTCATCATATATTGACTTACTAATACATGGTGGATGGCGCGATATATACCTAACTTAAAGGCATTTTAGTGTCGATTAAAATTTAACTATTATCCACAACTGAATACTATACCATGCAAACCTTAATATTGATTTTATAGTATTCTGATTCTAGCACAGGCTGACCATTCACTCCAGGTTTCCATGGAGTTTCCCCGGGTTAAAGCATTTATCCCTGGCTATTTTTCTCCTTGGTTTGGAGAATAAATATCCTTCGAAAAATTTTATTGTTTGATTTATAAAGAAACGTTGGAAAACTACTTCTGCCTACGGCTACTAAATGTACTATTTTCAGATGCCTTAATTTTGTATTCTCTACGTTTTCGCTAAATTCTTGAAAAGTACTCTTTTTGCCATTTCTGTTTTCTAAAATCACATTACGAAGTTTCTGATTAACTTAACCGCTTGTCATTTCTAAACTTAAAATTCAAGAATTGAGTAATCTTTCATGTAGTGGTAGTAGTTGTGGTGGTGGGAAGAAAATGTAGACAAATTTTCTGATCCAACAAGGAAGGAGATAAATTATCCCCAGAAACACTGGTAAAAGTATGGTAACCTTATTCTATCATAAATTCAAGAAAACCCTACATATATATTAACTTATATTGGAAAATAAAAATGATGTATAGGAAAATGCAATATTAGCTACAATTAATTATACAAGTAACGCGGCAACTTAAAATTGTTCTTGGTGCAGTAGTTTTGAAAATTGTATTTGCCCATTAGAAATTCTTTAACAAGTATGCCTGTTGCCACTTTGTTATTTCTCGAATGTTTGCTAGCGCTTTCGAGTGTACAGTTTCCATGTCACATTCTTACCAACACTAATGACGATAAGTAAACACTCGTTGCTAGCATACATTAATCCAATATTTTTAGCTGTTCATTTCGAGTTGTCTTTAGATAATTAAAGCACCAAACTTCACAGAGAAAATCTTATACATTAATAGGTTAAGGATGTACACTCATGCTCAATTTTTTTTTTCACATATCTTTATTTGATAGTTTTTGACAAATAATATTTTTCTCCTTCGATTCTGGCGTTTGCTTAATTGCTTTACTTGTAAAGAATGTAAAAATGAATACTTCCTGAAAATTTGTCACAAAAATATTAATTAATACGGAAACTAGAAAGAAAGAAACAAAATATTGAGAAATTGTCGAAAAAGGTCTGAGTCAAAAAGTCAGAAATTTGGCAACAAAGGGAAATTTAGAGGAAAAGAAGGGATTTGTTTTCGCTCCATATCTTTAGTACTGTCTGAAACTGAAAATAGAGGAATGTTCACTCAAATCAAAACATCTCCTTTAACCTTCGAAATGAGGACTTTCAATCAATGATTCAGTAATAAATGTTTATCAAAAAGTGTTAGAGCATCGTGGCGTAGTGATTAGGTTTTGGATGTATGGAATGAAGGGTCCTGAATACGAATTTTCGCCCATCCCTAGTAATATTTTTTTAAATAATTTCTAATACAAACCGGGATGATCAGCTTTAGTAGTTCGCGATTTTTTTCTTTTGTATGTTCTTTCATTGTTGATAGAATAGTCTTTCTTACATTACGAATAGACATTCGGAAAAGTGTAAGAATAGTGTAATAAATTTTACGAAACAGTAAATATGTGCTCAAAACTGTATTCTTATGTAAGGTTTAGCAACATGTTCTATGAATGTATCTGCTCCAAAGCAGTTGCACTTCTTAATCCAATCCATATTTAAAATTAGTCATCCATATTACGTTTCAAATTCCCAATAAGTATCAGAACGATATATGTATAAATGTTACTTTCATGTTATATATAATATCCTTATCTGACTCGTGATTTAGTTTAAGAAATGTAACAGTGTATAATACCTACAGGTTTCTAGAACACTATATTATTATTATTATTATTTTAATAGTCGAGAGTTTTCACAGACATTGATATATAAGAATAAATTAAATAATTAACTATTCTTCTTAAAACTAGTCTAATTCCCAAAACTTCTGACAGTTTCCAGTTGGCAGAGTGCGAAGCGTCTAATTTAGAAATAAAATATATTTGCCTAAGAATAAGTATGTTTACGTTATAGATATAACTAGTATAATTCTTATATTCGACTTTAGTTAATGATTTTCGTTATTACAAGACTGAGTGGCTCAAGTAGAAGAAAGTTTGTTTTTACGAGCGTGTGGTCGCAAGTTGGAATCTCCTTGATTGTGTAACTTTTATCGCTCTTTTTTTTAAAACCAAAATTAGTAGGCATACTTCAAGCGTTGCAGTAAAGAAGGAATCAAAATCAAGGCAACATTAACTGTAAAACGTTAGAAGAAGGATAATATATTTTTGTGCTATTAGCAATCAACCTGGCACCAGCAAATACTATGAGACTCTCTATAGGGCCCCTGCTCACCTGCTGCGCACGCACTATAACGAGACCGCGCACGCACTGTAACTACAAGTTAAATACAAAAGCCCCTTTACCAGGTCGCCTTCATGGAGTACTGGTTGAAACATCGGCTTCTTGAGTGAGAGGTCCCGGGTTCGAATCCCGCCTGGGACAACACTTTTTCCTTTCAAAATATATTTTGCTAGTGATCATGGGAACGTGGAGGTTAGGTAAGGTTAGGAGCAGTCATGTATCTTTACACTTTTTTTTCTCATATACGGCACAGTTGTTTTCATCGGAGCACAGAGCAACTTTCTCCATTGCCAAGCCAAGCGAGCAGGGACTGTGTGCATAGTCTTATCAAATACTTGACCAGCATTAGACTTGTTGTTACGTTAACAAAGACTTTTATTCTTTCTACGCGTGCGCAAATCACATCGAAACTGAGAACAGACCTTCCAATAAGGTAAAAGAAATTACTCGGTGTTTTTCAAGGATTACGGCCGATAATTCAAAATACTGACATTTCTCTTAAACATTACGTGATATATTAAATAACTTTTCCAAATATCTAAATAGTGAGTTCTAATTTGAGTTGCTATTGTTTTAAATGTAAGCATAAATGCAGCATTAACTTAATGAGATTGTTGGTAGCAGAATTTTCATAAAAATATAGTTGTTCATATCGGTTACTGCGAGAAATAAATGAAACTTTCGGCAATCACGAGAAAAGTCTTTTTCTGCCTGCCCCACAGAAACAGAAAGTTATCGGTTCAGATACGCTCATCTTGCTGTCTTATAACACGAAAGCGAAATTATAATTAATTTAAGAGCACTTGAGAACACATGAACACTTTTAAAGTGTCCGGATCCATTATCACTTCTCTAAGATAATGTGGAATCTAACAGTCTATTTGTTCTTAGCATGCACTACTCTCCAACCAAAGATCTTTGTTACTTGCCATTCAGTACGCATACCTAGCATTATTTCAGTAGTCCTGTTGACACCTGATAAAATCAATGCCGAGGCGACCCGCACAGTCAAGACAAAAGGAGGAACTCAATCTTACTGGGTAGACTTGCCAATTCATTTGGCACTTTAATGTATAATATTTATTTTCGTAAGAAATTTTCATATTCAATTTCACGAAGGGCAATATTTCTTTTAACAGATACTATTTCAGATTCGTTATATGGATTTTAGTTTTAAAAGAAGTCTAATTTCAAACGAAAGATTTCGACTACATTGTGGAGTTTTGCTGGTGGTTAATACATTGGAGTAAAATATGAGCTTATAAAACTTAGGAATAAATCAAGAGTAGGAGGATACAATGCTGTTGAGATAATTATGGCTACTGTTGTGTTTTCAACAACTTGTATTAAATCAATCTGAACTTCAGATATATATCAGTGCACAGGAAACGTTTCTTATCGCTAATGCCTGTCAATATGTTTTATTAAATAAATACGTTTAGGGCTGCCACCGTCGTGACTTTCGATATGGCACTATTCCATATTTTAAAATCAACTTTTTTTATATTCCTGAATCGAATTTGATACCATTTGGAACCCTGAAGTATGAAGTTCTAAAACAATGTAATCGTTTTTGTGCTATAGCTAACTTAAACTTCAGAATGCAAGTCATCAATTTATATTTCGAATGTCAAATGTTTTCGACTTCATAACGTTCCAGAGTATACATAATGTCTTTGCAAAATGTTAGTAGGATGCTCACAAACAAATATCCACATGTCAAAAAATCAGATCGTAACCAGACTTCGTATATCAACAGAGTATCTAACAAAAACCTTACAATATTTATCTAGAGCCTGTCGTTTCGTAGGAAAGGAGAAACTTATGTTTATTAGTGAAATCCGACGTACAGATAGTAGAAGCATTACTGTAAACTTTCGTTTCAGTATTTCTGATGGAGCAAAAGTAGAGCGTTAGCTTAAAGTTAAGAAGATCCAGGGTGCGAGTCCTGGTTCTGACGTGTTTTTCTTTTTTTTTTTAATTTTCTGTAAATCCTGTGCAAATATTGTATTTTAGAATATGATTTTGATATGTAAAGATAATGTTTTTATTTGTATTTTTCTTTTTATTTAAAATCTGCTAATTTACCTTAAACAATTGTGTGTTCAGATTAAGAACAGAAACAGTATGAAAATAAGGATAAATAAACGGTTACATTATAATTACAGAATCAATAATAATAATAATTCAGCGTGTGTAATGTAACAGTTCATTTATTGATATTTTCATACTGTTGCTGTTGTTTATGTGAACACACAATTGTTTAGGTAAGATTTTAAATAAATGATGCAAAAAGAAAAATACAAATAAGAAAACAGCTATAAAACAAAAACATTCACTTCACATACCTAAACATATTGTAAAATATAACATTTGCACAGCTGCTACATAAATAGTAAAAGAAGGAAAAATACGTCGTAACCAGGACTTTAACCTAGGACATTTCCTACCGTAAGCTAACGCCTCTTGTTCCACCAGAGTTGCTGAAAGGAACATTTATAGTAATGCTTCTAATATTTGTCGCACTTCAGATCTCAATAATAATTATCATTTACGCCTTTCCTACTGAACGGCAGGCTCTAGAAAAAATGTTGTACGCTTTATGTTAGATACCCTATCTACTCGATATACAATGATTGGTTACGATCTGAATTTTTGACATGTGGATGTTTGTGTGTAAGTTAATTAAAGGGATAATGTTATTGGTTGGCAACAATGTAAAGCGTATAACACCTAATGGTCTATCAGCGGGACTTCTTCGAATATGTAACAATGTAACGAGTCCTTTTGAACCAAATAATCTGCAACCGTGACTAATAATGCTATGTAAATAAAACGTTGCAGCTGTGCCCTCAAATCTTAAGAAATCCCATTACATCTGTTACATTGTCTTCTCAGGGTCGCTCTTGCTGGTTCAATGCACGATGTCTTTGATAACAACCTATACCTAATAAAGTGCCCCAAAGCTACACCGTAGTGGTGGCACAAAGTAAAGTTGTAGAGAAATATATCCACAATTGCTGCGGCGCTTTTCAACAGCCTGGTGGTGACTTTAAGGGAGACCTTTGCTTTTTTTAAAATTTCTTCATAAATTTTATCTTCCCTCTCCGTGATAGCTGAACATTTTGTTTTGTTCAGAGGAAGCCAGTGTTACTGTCTTTGCTTTGGTTTCCTCAGTTTCGTGGGTTCAGTGTAGAAATATTTTTTTGAGCATATTTCGATGTGTAGATCCAATTTGTATTCATGTTGTGGGATCACATCATTGTAAGAGGTTTGTCAGCTTATGCTGTGATATGCAGAAAAATGTCGTGAGTTAGTTGACTGGGTTTTTGTGGACTTTTGTTTTACCCACAACAAGACTAAGCTATTTTTCTTATTTCGATGAGAATTTATTTATTGATTGTTTTTCTTTTATAAGAGTGCCTCAGTATCAGCGGATGTAAGACTTTTGACTCTAGTCGGACTTGAATCCGGATTGTTTAGTGGTGTTCACCTCAAGACACTGATATTAATATGATATTTCCACAGTATAGAAGGCTGCTATAATCAGCTTTTTATTCTTATCTTATCATTGGGAATATTTGTCACTGCCGATCGCCACTGCCTCTAACGAATTATTTAATTAATTCTTGCTGTAAAGCTAAGCAAAATGTTGTTTAACTAAGTTGCTTGACTTGTTTATAGTGCATGTAAATAGAAGCATCACACACTGATAAATTGCTTTTAATTTCATTTTTCTCTGAAACCTTGGTAGCAATACCGCCGGTATACTGTATAAAATATGCAGTGTAAATTGTTAAATTGATAATTGAGTTTCCAGTGTAAAGTAGCTTTCAATCTTAGTACTATTTCAGTAAGTATTTGAAGATAGAGTACGTTTGGCTAGTATATATACGGCGTAAAGCATTTGATAATTATGTTCGGTGGACTTCATATTGAAGCACACTACACAAAGTAGCAGAAAATGTGCCATAAAATTCTGAGTACAACAGCTGTTTGACAATATGGAATTATCCAGCAGAATTGCTTAACATATTATCTCTAAAGAATTGCCATTGCTATCACGTAAGTATTAAACCTTGGATAACTATGAAACTATGGACTTCTATAGGAATGATTTTGATTTTGAGCCCCAACTATTCTGTGAACAAAGGTTATGAACTGTAGAGCTAAATATTTACATTATAGTATACGATATTACGATTACGTTTCAAATTTTGATACGAGCCCTTTTCCATAGACTATTAAATTTAAGTTATGTATATATAAATATTTTAGATTCTTACACCATAGTTTGTTGCAATAAATAATCAAAATTATGCCAGTTGATTTCCAGTACGTATCAGAGATAGGAAAACAGTAGAGATGATATTCATATTATGAGTTCGAAAAGAAACTGATTTCATCTACAAACAGCTAAGTATTGTAAGCGATTCTATTAAATGAGATTCACCAACACAATAACAGTCAATCAAGACTGCGGTTTGTGAGACTAAGTTGGCGGTGCGGAACTAACTGAGACTCTGATTCAGCTTTTTAAACTGATGACGACACAAATGAAAAGTTTAAGTCCTTCCGTTCCAAGTCTTTTAACCTTTCTGTATGATATATATGATACTATGAAATTAAGCAATATAGAACTCGGATGTTTACTTTACAACTTAACTTACGTCAAGAATGTTCACTTATAACAGTATGTGAATTACCACTACCACGTTTCTTTGCGACGTGTCTCTACATACGTACTTACATTCTCATCCAGGTTAAGAATTGTACGGTTTCAATCTTGGGACGTCTGTACTATTCTCTACTGAAAATGAAAATAATAATCTTGTAGTGGTGGACCAGCAATGGCCAGAATATAATTTAAAGAAGTCCACAGAACTGGCGAGGAGTTGTGGGGGAGCTAATATTATAAACGTATTTGACTTACTAACAATTCTTTTCAAGACTTATGTGTAATGTGTAGTCTTAGGACATCATTTTCAGAAACCTGATACTTTACGGTTTTACTACACTTAACAACCAAACCTTTTGGTGCCTATAGCTGTACGCGACAGTCTATTAGAAGGTTTCTTGAAGGTAGGCACCTGCAAATTCTCAGAAGCGTCATCTTTAATGGAACTTACAACTTTAAGCATTCTCTTAATAGACAGGAAAACAAAAAGTCTTGTGTACCAGCCTAATTCTCAATATTATCTGAAGTCACAACTGTGTCCCGCTTCATAAATATTCAGAGGATTAACCAGTTAGAATCTATTACTTTTAACTGAAGGAGGGAACAATAGTGATGGGTTTCTCTCTTTCTTTGTTGTACACGATGTTGGAAATCTTCAGTCACATATCTATAAAATAAGTTCATACTTTTTTTATTATTTAAAAAAATAAATCAAAATTAAGGCTCAGTAAATGGATTAGAAACCCGAGAGCTCAAATGCTTCTTTCCTTGCTTGACGCTTAAGCGCTGAGCTTTTCAAAACCACTAATTTCACGTCAATCAATTAATTTCGTAAATGAAATTGTAATTCTGTTCAGAAAAGTTTTCAATTTGTTCATTAATTGAGTTTAGAGGCGCATCAGTGATTGAAACAGGTTTCTCAGCACATAAATCAGTCAGTCGTAATTACAACATACTTTGGCATTTAACTACACCACCACGGAATCTACAGTAATTTAAAATCTAATAATTGGAATGAAGGCTGGAATCAGAGAGAGAAAGAACATTATTACACCTAACATATTAATTATGAATAAGAACATTTTAATCGCCGTTTTTTTAAAAACAAGTTTTTTGCATAGTTTTAATGGTTGTTTCATTTGTTATTGAATGGATGCGAAGTCTCTTACCTTTACATTAACAGTGGTCCCTGCAAATAAGTTAAAATATAATTGTTAGTAACAGATTTCACCCAGAGATTTTCCTTAAATTGGTTTCAGTCTGTAATTCATAAGTTATGATAGTGGTTTCTTTTAATCCCAGGCAATTGTTTTTTTGCAAATTATGCAGCTATTCGTAATTAATGAAGGCTTATTTCATGTAGGTGACTAAACATTAACCCATTGTAAATGTATGGTCAAACGATCGATCTTCTCTATTTGTAAGAAGTAGAAAAGGACAATGTTTTAATGATGTGATAGATTTATTTTGTTTCTAACTATTAACTGCTGTTCCCAATAAGTATATTAGCATTCATAAAAACAATGATAATGATTCTTTATCTAGTAAATTAAATCTTTATTGGCAGAATATTTAAAAGAAGTAGGTCAACTAAGATAAGCTTATATAAAACCTAAATTATATTGAGCGTTCAATTGTTGAAAATTGAGCCTAAAATATTTTTAAAAACAAAACGTTAAGAAGGTATTATATGTAGCAACTTATTCATGAACTTCCTCATCTTGACTTGTTGATGAGCAAGTTGAGAGAAACTTGTGGCTATTATACGTAGCAACTTGTTCATCACGAACTTCCTGCTATTAACTTCTATGTGGTAACTGCTTCCTCAGTGTATTATGTCGTCTTGAGAGATACATGGATATTTAGTAGTGTTCAACAAGATGAAGAGTGATATCGATGTTCTGTTAGCACTGGATGGTGTGTATAAAATGAAAGAAAGAGAAAATGTGCTGTTTGCATCAAAACTTTGTTTCTAAGCTCCATAGCCTCTATTTACAATTTACCCAGTTTAGAGGAACAACAGGGATCTAAATTTACATAGCAGTTTATATATCTTAAAATGTTTGCCTTCTCTCTTGGCCTGATCACCAAGCATGTTGAGTAGCTGGCTTCCCGAGTCACAGGCTCGAGTGAGTTCTGGTATATTCATGCTTTTTTCCACTTGTTACTAGACTATTTTGCGCATTGCAGTAAAAATAAATGAAAATGAGAGAACACTATAATTATAAGAAATTTGGTTTTGATAGAAACGCTCGGGAAAGTTAGCAGTGTTGTGCAGAGAAAGTTGCTCACGAAAATACGGATAGAGTGTTGTCTTGACAATCAAAGGGAATAGCTGTCACTTACAGTGCTGAAACGTGTCGCCTGGTCAGTCGGGTTATTCGAGTCGAGCTTCGGAACGTGTCACCGGGTCTAGGCTTCAGACCCGGCCTAACCCGGTGACCCGATTTAGACCCGGTAACACGGAGGACAAAAGCCGCGTATATTATAACTTCCTTACGTTTGAACAGTGTTTCTTTCAGAAGTGACCAAGACCGGAGATGTTACGTACAGAGGAGAAAAATACGAAGTTAAAATTCCCAGTTCATTATATTTCCCAGATAGGGTCAATCAGATCACCAGGCCAAGATTGATCCAGATCGCCGGATCACCGGGGTCAGGTCGGGTCACATATTACAAAAGTTTTCTTTGTTGGTACATTACATGCAAAATAAATAAGTAATTTTTCTGTACATACAGTTTTCCGTAGCATATATCAGTGGCTACGCATATCTACAAATATATATCGCACCTTCGAATGAAAAATAACACAACTCAAAACTTACAAAATGTTCGTAGTGTTGGCTACTAAGCATTAGGGAACCATTCCCATTAAACAAAAATGTCAGAGCTCGATCTAAATTGGTGGCCGCTAGATAGCAGAAGTGTTACTTTTCGTTTGAGGGATTTTAAATATACCTTCTCAAGTAAAATTTCACTTCTTTCCTCCTCCTGCAAAAGTATACATTTTTCATTTGTCACTTTCTTGACAAGATACGTTATAATATCTACGAATTATTGTTACCTGAAACACTTTTCTACCATCAGAAATGTTTAACGTTTCACAAAAGGCGTTTTTCGTTAACAAACTAGTTCCCTGTAATTCTTCCTTCATTTACGTTATATCATATTTTTACTACGGTCCGTCCCATACTCGTGATGCTGACAGTTATTACTGGCTACCTGATGTTGCAAAACGCTTTAAAGCAGCGTTTCTCAACCTTTTTAAATCCAGGCACCAGTAATGTGTCTGAAACAATTCTACGGAGTACTGAGTTATGTGGGGTTAATTAAAAAAAAAAAACTTAATCGTTTTGCTGACATTTGGTCATACAATTTTTCACATAATAAATCGTAGGGCATGGTTAGAATACCTAGGGAAACACAATAAAATAAAGTAGAAGTAAAGAATTAAAGTGAGTCATCCCTTAAAATTACATTTTTAAGTCTGTCAGCGGACAACAGGTAGAGAAACCGGTTGAGCCATATTATTTGTAAACTGGTCAATAGTGTGCTCTACTATTTTACGAGGAGAACGTGCAACCTGTCCCAAATTGAGTTTGTTAAAATTGCGATATTATATAGTTATCGAGGACTAAATGATTTTAACAAATTGTAAGCGGGCTATATGAAGTCATTTTTTTAAAAATAGGAATTCAAAAAATGTCTTGCTCCATAGTAAGCTGCATTATATGAAGTACATTTTCTTCATTAGTCGTTCTAGCTAGTGATTAGAGCGATTGGCTGAAGTTAAGCAAATTGCATGCTCAAATCTTCTGACAAATGTTCTTTTTCTTTTTTTCTTTCTTAAAATAATTTTCCTTTGCAAATAAGAGATTATGAACATAATTACGTTTGTGCGTAGTTAGGGTTATTGATGAATGTTTTGAAATGGAATGTGAGCAAATGTTTGTACAAATATAACAACATTGCATGATTGAAACTTGAAGCATGCATATGAAACCATGTTCACGCCATATTCAGTGACGGCGCAAGGCAATTTGGACCCCGGGGCAAGTGAATTTGATTCGCCATAATATCCCACTCCCTCGTTATTCCGAGCCCCTCCCGCGGGGCTCGCGGGGGACTCACTAGCCAAGACGGAAACCTCCTGTTCACTAATTATAGCCTATGCATGGTAATGAGTATTGAGAGTGTTAAGAATCATGCTTTTCAACCATCCGACTACAGGCAAGCGCACAAGTAAGAGTCCTGAGACGGAATAGTTACTGCGTCACCATCACCATCGAGGTGCTCTACTGATTTATCTTAACGAGCAATTATTCACTTGTTGAGACCGACGAACAGTGGTATGAACACCCCTCCTCCCAAAAAAAGAAACGCTGTGAAAATAATTTCGTCTGAACACTGAGGAAATATTGGTTAGGTCTTGGTCAGGGGCTTATAGGTGTGTTATATGCTTCACATTCGTGTAGTATACAGGATATAGCATGTCTCATCTTAACGGAAATGTTAAAAACAGCTGTTCAACGAGTTGCTTATATCACAGGATATTTCTTTGAGTTCGGCTATCGTGAGGTAATTTAAATGGGTTAATGTGGTCTGCTCAGGTACAAAACAAAGTGTTTCTTCCAGAATATTTTATTCGAGGGGTTCGTGGGGGACTCATGAACATTATAAGTAATGCATATTGACTCTAATGTGCCAAAGAAGCCCTTATGTTCCTTAACAATTTGTTGTACTTCCTTAGTTACCCTCAAAGTAACATCAGTATACGTATGAGTAATACAAGTGAAAAAAAAAAAACAGTGAAAATAAATGCCGTTGATGGTATCAAGACTAGCTTGTTTATTTTTGAAGCAGATGTAATTGTTAGCATTGTAAAAAAAATAATTATCAACGTTGTTAATAAAACGCACGAAACGTACTTCAAAACATGCCAATACAAACTTAATTAAAAATTTAGAATTAGTCAACTATATAGATATGTGAAAAGCATAGATACCAGCAATTATCTTTCCAGACGTCTATTTCAGAACCGGTCCTGTCCAAGCACCATAAATGTTAGGAAATTGACACAAAGATTCGTTATACACTTCTAATGTTTAAATGATAGCGAAAATTAAAGCTATTTAAAAAATAGTTGAAGAAGGTAGTAGTTTACCAATATTTTCCTTTTGCAAAATAATACTGGAAAACATAAAATGATATATAACCTTTACTGTTAATTACGTTTCTGTCCTTTACTTTCTCAGAAAATTCAAATGAATTTGAACTTTTGGAATCTCAAAATATTACTAATTGGTTCGAAACTGATAAAACAAATTCAACAATGCTAAACTCTCAATCTCAGAATTTTTGCAGAAGAACCCGTTTCGAAATGGACATCTGACTTGTACCTTCTGTAGTAACATTTCAGGTACGCTGTGCGCGTACGTCTAGGAGAATATATCATTTAACCTTTTTGTAATAATATGTCAGACACGTTACGCATTACTAAATCGTAGAAAATTATCCAATTTTTTCTCAAGAATTCCGAGCTAATCAGTAGTGCAATCATCCCTCTTTGGAGGTAAGAACTCATGCAAGAAATGATATGATCTTTTGCACCTTAGAAGTCAGAGCGTGGGTCACATTTCCACCTTATTCCTCTAATGAGTCTTATCTATTACCCTTGCACATCAACTCCCACTCCACCTCATTTCACTACATCGTTACTCTATTGGATATATTACTGCAACATAAGATGGTTTTCGAGCTATTTTTTAAATTTGAAATTCCGGATTTTTTCCAGATCTTTTCGATATCGTTTTACTGTTCAGCAGCGGGGGCCCCGCTGCCCCCCCCCTTTGCGCCGCTACTGGCTATATATAAAAAGAAGTATGTCCTCGTGTTAACTGAACTTATCTGATTTTATAGACAAGTAAAATATTTTATCAAGCATCTAGAAAACTGCTCATATTTACCTGAAAATATTCAAGACATTATTTTTACAACTCTGTATTGAAATATATTCCGTCATTCACCATTACTATTGTCCCCAATTGTTTTAGCAAAGTTCTGTGTGTGGTATGCATCAGAACTTTGTGATCAAAGACATGTCTTGTTACGATGTTCAGCTAATGATTTGAAAAAAAAAATCTATGATAAAACTGTGGTAAAATTTATTTTTATATGGGCCAGTCTAGTAACGTTGGGCATCGGTCCGTCACGATTCACCTTTAGCTGTTAAAATCCACACCCATGCCCCTGCCGGGACTCGAGCCGAGGATCTTTGAGTCGATGGCCTGCCACCACAGAACTCTCGGCCACCCGGTTGGCGAAAACATCCTACGAATGGAAAACGGCAGCTATTATAAGATGTGCAAGGTGTAAAAATAATTAATACTACTGTTGTTTCTACGCAGAGTAACATGTAGGATTATGTATAACTGTTTCCGCTAAAAAAATATTATTCGTAATTAAAGCATTTAGAACCTCAAAACATAAATAATAGCCGTTAATTGACACGACATAGATGTCGGCTAGAATCATCTAGTCTGCAGGATGTGTGAATATGATTTTTTTTTCAATTTTATTTAAGGCGTTTAGTCAACTCAGGCCGAACGGATGGTGACGAAAAAATTGGTGGAATGAAGAAAGTGGGAGGAAACGAAAAAAACACAGAGAAAACCCACGCACGCCGTGTTTTTCCACCACAAAATTCATATGAAATGAGCAGGGATCGAACCGAGGATCCCATGCATCAGAAGTAAGTGCTCAACCAATGCGACCCGCTGGTCTCTGTTTCCACTCTATTCCAACGGTTTGTGAATAAAATGCACTTCGCACAACGGTCTGTGCTGTAGAAATATATTTGAACACGATTTTCTGAAAAATAACTTCATACGGTGCGCCAACAGTTTTACAAAATTATGTATTCAATGGTAACTACACGGTTTTAACAAAATCGGTGTCGGACACGCTTTGCGTTTCCTTATCTTTATACAGGGTATACTTCCACAACACGAAGACTGCTCCGAAACTACGCTTCAAACACCTAGTTAATTTTGTTGTTTCTTTCTTAAGCCTACACCCAATTGGAAATCTTTCAATCCCTTAAAATGTATATCACCAGGTTGAAACCACAGATTTATGGTTATTATAATACAGGCAACGCCATTGTAGAGGGATAAAACTTACAATTCGTGCATTTATAATTTAAATCAATCTCGGCTAATACTGCAGAAAAGAGATGATTACGTTCTTAAAATATTTCATTAAAACTAAAGCTATGTTAAAAAAAATCACTTTTAGAATTGAAATGTATACTAATTATTAAATTATATATTTACAAAAAAAAAAGATGATACCGATATTTGTAATTGTAATATTTTTCTCTTAAAGTGCAATGATGTCTGCAGTGAAGAGTGATAACAAAACGTTTTCACATTTAATATCATTTCTCAATTTTAAAATACTGCCATCTTGTACTTGGACATACACATTTAAGTGTAACATTCAATTTACTTTTAAATATTACTTCTAAGCGCGATGGAAATTTGATTATAAAACAGGGACATGTTAATAATAGCAATTTTATTTTATTTTCTTGACATGAACTCGTGGATAACATGTTATGATTCAAATGCTCTCGTAAACAATTTTGAAAAACCTACCTATCGCAGCTCGGAAAATTAGACGGAGTCAGTATCATATTCCCTTATATATATCATATTTCCTTACATAAACCCTGCCTCTGTTTTACGTCCTTCAAAATCGTCGAATGCATAAATATTTGTTAACTTTTACGACATTTTAAAAATCAAAGGCTTTGATATACACATTTCCCTGATGAATAATGCAATGGAAACAGCAAAACCAGAGTACAGCTGCTGTTTTTCTTACAGAAGCGTTACACACAACAAAAGTTCTTCCAGCAATTCATATTGAATTGAATTGAATTGAAAAATTCTTTATTTAAGCGGGCGAGGTTCAGCCTATGGCTGTTCTGCCACCTAACCCTTGTCCAAATAATACATTGAGAAATATATATATATATATATATATAGACAAAAATAAAAAAAACGGATACAAAGTCAATTGAGTATAAAAGGTAAAAAAAAAGGCGAATATATGTAAATTTACAGTAATGGAATCTGTTGGAAAACAACAAAGTGAAAAACATATAAGCATGCATACATATACTAACACGGATACTGTACATAGAATACACAAAAACATAAAAGTTACGAGAAAGTCAAATTAGACACTCTTTGACGGTACAGGAAAAAAAAAAGCGGCGTGAAATTTCGTTGTTCAAATTATGCTATGAATATCATGTGTGCTTGAGCTTACCCGCTGTTGGCATAGTAAGTACGTGTTTAATGCTTTCTTGAAGGCATGAAATGTTTTAATTTCTATTATGGAATTAGGTACAGCATTCCATGACCTGGCAGCGAATATTGAAAATGATGCGCTTGTTTGTTTAAGCCGATGACGTGGAATATCTAAGTTCTTATTTCGGCGTGTCGAGTAAGAATGATAAGCAGATCTATTTATTAGCTTCCTATACAGATATTCGGGACATTCTGTTTTAAGAATTTTAAAAACAACACAGCAATAGTGTAAATACCTT